>JAQZBX010000618.1:0-71572 GCA_029593785.1 Cabassous unicinctus | reverse complement strand
ACCGTTCTTGCCTAGTGGCTGTACATGGTGGCACTCAAGGACCTTGACTGACCATGGTTTTTTAGGTTATCCTGATAGTCCCCATCTTAACTATTTCATCTCATGAAGAATTTTAAGAAACTCTACGCCTAGCAGTGATGTGAAGAGAGTCTTTTGCTTTTAATTTTGAACCATTTGTACTGTTTGAATTTTCTCAACTCAACTACATAAGTCTTTCATTAATGTCTGCAGAGGTGGGATTTTTTTTATGTCTGGGTGGTGGGATTATGAGTCAATGTAGCTTTCCTCTTATTATTTCTTTATATTAAAAACAATAACCATTAATATGCTACTATAAAGATTTCTGTTCCATTGCCAAACCATGGTTCAAGACTGTGTCTCAGTTTTTCGTTCTGAAAACACGATTCCCATTTTCAGATCTCTTCTGTATTTAGAACTGCATATAAAGTTCTTGCACTGAACCCAAGGGTGCTGCTGGAAGCGGCAATCAAGGCTAGGCTGCTAGACTGCCAAAGCTCATGAAATCAGTTCTTGGGCATCCAAAGAGAGGAGATGTCAATTGCAAATGTTTAATTTTGGCCCAGTGGTAATTTATGTTTCACCCTGTCATCATTCAAGACCGTCTTCATACGATCAACCATATGTCAGGCATTGTGTCACCCATCCCATCCACCTGACATCTTGAGCCCCATCTGCCTTTGAGAGTGGCTTCTGGAGTTGATTCCTTTTCCCAGCCGCAGGGCTCCCCACTCAGGCCTGCCATCCTAGAAGCGCTCTGTCCCTACGGAGTATTGACCTGCTTCATGTCTCAGACAATCAATAATCCAACTTGAACGAGCACCAGTGATAACAGTCACTAAGGTTTAATGTGTTTTGCTTTCAAAGAACATCTGTCTTAATTCACTGAATAATGGAGACTGGCATTCACAAGGAATAGACTGGGGGGCTGGAGATCTGGGGACACAAACCTTCCAGCTGTCCCTCAGAACACCCTGTAGGCAACTGTCTACTCTGGTTGTGCAAGGACATATCTAGTCGTAAGCTACAGCTCTACAGTCTGTTTCACATCAGTCCTGGGGGAAGATCAGACGAACCATGTGTTTGTGTCATGGACAGGCAACAGAGAGCTGCTTGGATTTCTTCACTTTTCTCATTATTTAAGCACCACAAGCATAGGACATTAATCATTGCAGAGATTCATCACTACTACTTGGCATTAACGATAACAATGCAAGTTCCTCTCTCTTTCCCTCAAGTGCCCTAAACTTGGGGAGTAGAGGGTGAAGGAGCTAGTGGCTAGCTGGAGTACCCCCGCCCCACTGTGGGGGCTGCAGCCCTACATCTTGCTAATTGGTTAGGAATTCAAGTACAAAAGGAGAACTGGTGGTGAGGGGCAGGGGCAGCTCTGACCCCCTTGAAAGATTCCTGGAGCGTCACAGCCTGGAGATCGTCTGGTTACACTTTTTCTTTTGTGGGTGCTGAATCTGAGTCACAGAGCAGTGAACGGACTTGCCCAAAGCCTGCTTCCTCTGGGAGTTCCTCTGCCCACCCCCACACGCGCGTTCCACTTCTGGACCCCACGGCGCCTTGAACATGGGGCTGCTGGACTGCGCATTTCTCATGCCTTTGGCTCCTGGCTGTGGCTCTCTGACCACGGGGCCACATCTGAAGATCTGGTGCTGCCACAGCAGGCGAATCTCAAGAATAGCCAAGAAAGAGGATGCCTCGTGGCGATTTAGGACGTCTTCAGAATGCCTAAAACAAATGCTCCCTTAATTTGGAGAGTCACTTGGAAAAGTGGCTTTAGGGAGTTGTCTAGGAATGGACAGCCATAATACTTCATGGGGGAGGTGATTCGTGGGTGCCTGCTGTCATTTAAAATTTTACCAGGCAGAATTAATTATGGTCCCCTTCTTTCTGTCTCCCACGGACGGCTCCAGGGCGTAGGCCTGCTGTCCCCGCTGCTTGCGGCAGAGCAGGAGACAACGTGGGGCCAGCCGGGCTTGGGCCTTCCTTGTCCTGCGCCCCCTTCTCCCTAGCCTCGCTGCCCTGCATTGTTCTTCCCAGTCTCGGGCGCAGTGCCTTGCTGGGTGCCTCAGGCTCTGGCTTTTAGAGGCCCGGGCTAATACCTCAGGTAAAGCTCCCCCCAGGCCTCTGCCGAGCACAGGTGGGCTTAGGCACTCCTCCTCCGCACCGTGAGGCATCTTAAAGGCCCCACACAGGCTCACGTGTCCTTCATGAGCTTTTGGCAGTGATTTAATAAACTGGTCTTAAAACACACCAAAGGGTGGTGATGGGCAAGCCCCAGGCCATTTTCTAGCTGGGGCTGGGTTCTCTGTTCACTCATTCCACTTAGTGCCAATGTAGCGTGGCTGCCATGACATTAGGGCATGGCAACCTGGGAGGGAAATGTCCATACCGAGGGACAGAAAATATGAAACTGCCATATTCCTGGATAACTCACATTCTACATTTCAGAACCTCCAGGCTCAGCTGTGGCAGCTTCCTTGGGAGCCTCGGTACCAGCCTGTGATTATCTTAACCAATATGATGACTCTAGATAGATACAGAAATAACTGGAAGCCCCTCCAGCCTCCTCAGGAAACTGGTGTAGGCAGAACTAGCAGTTACCTATGTAGGAGCTTGGCAAGGCACCAAGTGACCGTGAGAATATTCTACTCATGAATCTATTTAAAATAATTTAAAAATTAAAAATCCCTAACATTTTTTGGGTGCTTACCATAAGCCAGGTACTATGGTAAACTTTTTATACATATTGTTTTATTTAATCCTCAGAACAATACTGTGAGGTAGACACTATTATTGTCCTATTTTACAGATGGAGAAACTAAGGCAGCATGAGCTCAGATAGCCTGTCTAAGGTTATTCAGCTGGTGCAAGCCTTCTGATTACAGGTTGGCAGTGGCCTTTAGACTGGGCTGTGTCCACTATAAAATAACCCTATGAAAGTCCCGGGTCCCAAAGTGGCAATGCTGCTTCATGCTTCCCAAACTCTGAAGTGGCTTCTTCTTTCTCTGAAATCCTTGTTCATCTTTAAAGATGTAGCAGAGAAATCACCTTCTCAGGGAAGGTGATGACTTTCCCAGCATCTGGCCTTTGCCCCATTGCACACAGCAGCCATCTCTCCACTGCCCTGAGTGCCGCCAACTAAAGGCCGTGTGGGTAGCAAGACCCACCAAAGGTTTGGGGCATGAGGGTGTGTGTGTGTGTGCACGTGCGTGCGTTTGTGGGGCTGGAAAGTGGGTATTGGAGCTCAGCGACAAACTTAAGCGGATTATCAGGCATACCCGTCCTTAAAAGTGCCTGGGCCGTTCCTGACCTGGCAGTCTCTGCACAGAGCCCAGCGATGTCCTGCACTCCCCTACGCACCCGGTAAATATTGTTTCTCTCCCCACGTGGAGACGCCAGGCAGAAACTCAAAATTTGCCTTACTTTATCTGGCAAAACAATGTGTCTAATTCCTGGCTCATCTCAAGACTATCTGTCTATATCCCAAAAGGTCCACCCAGGTACTCTGTTCCCTTAAACAAAGAGTTTGCTTTTCCTCTAAGAGGAAATTGGTTTTTGGTCTTTAAACTATTATTTTTCTCTCCGTCACATGTGAATGAATGAAAGAGTACATGCATGAATGGATGTGTACTGAAATACAGAATTTTATCAGAGATTTTTCATGAGATTTCTTGTAGGAAAGCAGTCAGAGGGAGTGTGGAACTGGCTGCCCAGGCTGAGAGATTCTGCTGTGGAGAAGGTGTGGGCGCCTGGTTCTGGAGCCCCCAGAGGACCCGGCATGGCCGGCTGCAGCGCGTGGGAGTCCAAGGAGCCACTTCTGGTGGGGATGTGGCTGTCGAGCAGGGATGGCAGGAAGAGCAGTGCCCACATGGGCAGAGCACCTGGAGAGCTGAGTCGGAGGGGAAGGGAGTAGAGTGGTATGTAAGGAAATTGGTGCAAAGAGGAGCGTGTTCTATATTTAGCAACGTCTCCGTGGATCATGAATCGGATTCCCTTTATTATTCTTCAAGTGAATAGTTTGGAATTGTATTTAATTAATTTTACTTGCTAGAGTATGTGTGTGTGTGTTTTTAATGCAACAAATTCCTGAAACTAAGTCCCCTTGGACTAAATGGTTTATTTAGTTTACAAATAAAGGAAAAAGAGTCAGAAAACCTGGGTACAAACAGAACCTATAGCACTTACGGGGCGTACTACTTGTGCAAATTGCTTGACCGTGCGGCACCATCTGTAAGGCAGGTCTTGTTACCAGCAATGGGCTCACTGTCCGACGTGCACAGCAATCAATATTGTGACATCAGGATTCTGAGAAAAGAAAGTCTTATTGCGCGGTCGGCCGGCAAGAAGACAGGAGGCAGGCTCAAACCTGTCTCCCCAGTTGTGAGGTCAGGCGGCCTTTTATGTGTTTTGGGTGGATGAGGAAGGGATCGTGGCACAAGTGCCATGGCGGGAGAATGCACAGAGGTCTTGCACGCTAGTTCATGCATCCCATGTTAATATAACGGCATGTGAAGCACGCTCCGTGGCAGGCGGGGTGGGGGAGGTTGAGAAAAGGTTACTTAAGGTTATAACTGGGTGGGGAATTTTTACAGGCCAGTCTGGGCTGGTTTTTGCCATGTCTGGCAGTTTGTGATAAGGACGGAGAGAGAGCTTATGCTAACGGGCCCACAGTTTTGTTCTGATGGTGATGCCCGCCTAACAGAGTGTGAGAATTAAATGGGCTACTGTCCGAGGTATGGATTGTCAAAGGAGGCACTGACACTGATCAATTCAGGAGAAAGGTCTCAGGCAAAGTTATATAGACACTGATGACTTTACCAAACCCCTGTATCTAGTCCTAGATTCTGATAGCACAACCAATTGATTGTATCTGTCCTCAGGGGGTGGGGAGGCAGCCCTCAGAGCAAACTGCACAGTAATACAAGCTCGTCGGGAGTGGGTACATGAGTAGGAATGTCAACACATTAATGCACAATGCCAATGGTAGAGGATCCTACCTACTCTAGCAATGATATTGCCTTCTGCAATAAATTCAATTAGAACGGGGAGTTGATTTATGATGGGAAAGTTACTTATTGGGCACAGAGTATGGATCAAGTGTCTAATTATGGCAACCTAAGATAGCTAAACTTAGGGATATCCCAGCCATCAGGACTGAGCAGCTATTAGAATCTTTGATCTCATTTTTGAACAGATATTAGTATTGACTCATTGACCTTCATTTTTCTATGTCACAAATAAATCCAAGTTATTTTTATAAAATTTATCATTTATATATATCATAAAATTTACCATGTTAGCCAATTTTAAGTGTACAATTCTGTGAAACTAATTACATTTACAATGTTGTGCAACCATCAACACCAGCAACTACCAAACCTTTTCGTCACTCCAAACTAAGACTCTTTACCCATTAAGAAATAACTTTCAATTCCCCTTTCTCCCAGCCACTTTTGACCCCTAATCTGCTTTCTGGCTTTATGAATTTGCTCATTCTAGAGATTTAATATAAGTTAAACCATACAATAGTTGTCATTTTGAGTCTAGCTTATTTCACTTAGCATAATGTTTTCAAGGTTCATCCATATTGTAGCATGTATCAGAAACTTCCTTCCATTTTATGGATAATATTCCAAGGTGTATATATACCACATTTTGTTTATCCATTCACCTCTTGCTGTCTACTTGTGCTGTCCCCACCTTTTGGCTATGTGAACAAAGCTGCTATGAATGTTGGTGTACGAGTATCTGTTTGAGCCCTTGTTCTCAATTCTTTTAGGTCTATTCCTAGAAGTGAAATTGCTGGGTCATATCATAATTGTGTATTTAACATTTTGGGGAATCGCCAAACTATTTCCCTTAGCGGTGGCACCATTTTACATTCCCACCATCAAACTTCTTTTTGAAGATCACTTTCTTTTTTTAAAGATAATGTAAAAACTTTGAATCGGTTATAGCCAAGTTCTTATCTTTTTCTTCTTCTACAATTTTGCCCTTGAGTTGCTTTTATCATATCCTTCATCAAGTCTATGTCAATTTCATGGTTTTCTTTATTTACAAGTTGGAAATAGAGACGTCTACCGCATATTACAGAGATATCAACTGTCACACCAGTGGAAATGAAAGGGGCATAGGGCAGACTGGATTTAAAAGATACAAGACCTACAGCCTAAGGGTCTGTGCAGGAAGAGTAGGGGCATACAGGGTGGTGACCATGGAGGGCAGGGGTGACATATGGGTGGTGGTTTACAGGAGGGGCTGGTATCACAAGTATGAGATTAACCATTGGTTCCTTGCTTTGGTGTTGATGAGTCTTCTCTCTGTTGGTCTTTGGTTTAGGGACTGGGACTGTTACAGGCACAGAAACTAGTAGGTAAGGCCCTAGACAACATCGGCTTCCTTCATATAGGGCTGGGGTAGGGCAAGGAGGTTGCAGAGAAATCCATCTTGGTTTATAGAGGATGTGTGACGGGTGAGCAGCCCTCACCCAGGTTTGCTGGTAAGGGATAGGCGTGGTAGGGAAGCTTCATTCACTCACTCGCTCGTCTAACACAGGCACGAACAAAGTGCTACGGGATATCAGAGCAGGGAGCTAGGCGTCCTTCCTAAAGGAGTCATAACTGGGTGGAAGAGACAGAACTTGATCTGGGTTTTGAAATCTGCACAGAACTTGGACATGGGAGATCCTGCAACAAACTCTGTTTAAATGTAGTTTTTTCCATGATGTGTTCACTAAACTCCAAGCTCCTTCTCCTCTGTGCCCACGGTACTTTGTACATCCATTTTAGATAGCATGTATCACTATCATACTGTGTTATGATTATTTCTTTACAACTCTTTTTTCCTTGCAGACTTTTCCCTGCAAAGACTCGGGACTAGGAAGCACCTGGTGGCTGAAAAAGAGGGGTCAAAAACCGGACACTTGACTTAATGTTTGTTGAAGGAGTAGTTGGTCCCAGATCCCTCCCTCATCACCAAAGCAGTCTAGGGGTCACTATCAAGATACGTTGAATCAGAGAAAGTCAGCTTGGGGACACCAGGTACTTCTGAGGACAGATGTGAGCAATTTAGAAATAGTGAGAGTAAAAGGCATTCCTTATATTGATCACTGAGATTCCAGCTCTGCTCCCACCTCAGCTTCTAGAACAGTGATGACCAGGCTTACACAATCCCAGGCTTATACATCAACCGACCAGCAAGTCCCATCCATGCACACAGAGATTCTGATTTTTTTTCTAATTGCCACACTCTTGTATATGAATACACTGCCAAGGGTCATTCTAAAGACAGAGAACAAAAACTAAAAGCTAACAAGAAAAAAAGAAGAAAATGAAATCAAGGGAAAGGGAGTGTATGTATGAAGTATCTGAGAAAGTCTTTAAGGAAAAATAAAATAATTATGATTGTCTCTATGAAATAATAACATGATGCTATAAAACAGTAGTAAATATAAATGCTCTTGTACTTATCCTCTCTTTTGCATTACTTTGTATTGTGACCGCCACACTGCCAATGCAATGTCAATGTCTTTTATTAGTCTCCCACTGGCATTTGGACAGTTGATCACTCCCTCCTTCTTGAAATGCATTTTCAGCTTAGCTTCTAGGACATGATCATTTCTATCTCTAATTTATAACTCAATGGCCACTTTTCCTTGATCTAGAAAGACTCAGCTTATAACTATGGTGTCCACTGGGCATGATCATGTCAGTCAAATCTCCAAAAGTTCCTGGAAAATTTAAAAAAAGGGAATTTAAAGAACCATCTTCCTTACATGTTTTGTTTGCTAATTTCCCAAATTAAATGTAAGTTCCAGGCAGGCAGGGACCTTGATTTTCTTGTCCCACTCTGCACCCCAGTCCCAGCACATAATAGATACTCGAGAAATATCATTGATTGAGCTCACGTCTTGCCTTCTCAAGTAAATCTATTGCATCCTTGAATCAAAAGACCAGAAGAGTTTTGCTACCAGAAATTCCCTTGGAATCTTTTGCCACTCTGCCTTTGCCTGGTTTCTTCATTTGCTGGTCTGGAGGTGATAATCGTAAGTGCCTCTTTCCTTTTCGCTGCTACTCCTGGGCCCCGATTTCAAGTTTTTGGCCAGACTCTCATTTTAAGCCACCCCAGTGATGCATGCTCGATGCCTGATGAGCTTGTTCTGACTGGTGGTTGCAGTAGCCGAAGCTTCTCTGCCGCAGCCTGCCTGCTGAATATGAATAAGGCGTCTGTGCTTTTATGAACTTATGGAAGGGATATGTTTAACCCAAGAAGAAAGAAACACACCAATTATTCTCTTGTGCAATTTTAAGCAAGTGTGAATGTAAAACAGCTTTGTGGCCTGAGTGACTCGAATCCCTGAATTGGTCTCTGCACACAATGTTTGAAAGAAAGTCATAACTACGCATTCATTAGGGGGTCTATAAAAAGCGGGCTGTTACATTTACAACCAGCAGATTCGCTACCAGCGAAGCAGGGCTTATTATCTGCTAGTTCATAGCTGGTCTTATTAAGGTGGAAGCTTTTTGCAGAAAAAGAAATAGATTCCATTTCTAAAACTTCCAGTGATGAATTCTGTCAATGTTTTTAGCCATCTAGAAATTTATACATGTCACTCAATGGGACAATTTGCAATTCTGGATAGATTGCACGGCTTAAAGTGAGAGAGTTTGCTGTGCAATCTTTCTCCACCTCTCAAAATGGGAAAACTATAGGCTCGTCCCTGCTTCATGTTAAACAAGTCCCAGAGGAAGAGACAAGAGTTGTGAGCTTTTTGGTAAGACAGACACGAGTCAGTTAAAAAATTGAACCCCCTACTGGGTTAATGGAACCTGGCCTAGGGCTGCTAGGGGTGAGGGAGAGGGATGAGCCAGACAATTCTTGGCATCAATTAGTGTAAAGTGGCCTCAATGAACAGGGCAGCAAGTGGCTGACTTTCCAGGAGCTTTTGTGAACTGGTGACATTCCAAAGGCTCCACCTCCATCCCACTCTCCCTGAGTCTGGCTTTATAGGTGACCAGCTCTCCCTGCAGTCCTTGGTCCCCTGCAGCAGGTCTGGTGCCACCTAAGACAACCCAAGGTCAGAAATCGTGTCTTCAGCCCGTTTGGTTCTAATGACCAACCTTGAGCATACTGTAGGCATTTCAACAAAAATACTGTTGGTAATGTGTAGTTAGGCTCTAAATTTCCTTAATAGAGCATTTTTAACCTTGTTTGACCACTGCAGTGTCTCACATTGGGTACTTTTGTTTCATTTTGCCTTTTATTTTCCTGAAAAGGAACTGAACTCTGGCGTTTACTTAGACCAAAGATTGGGTGCTGGGCACTGCGGCTGCAGGTACAGCCCCTGTCGAAGGGCTCTCTGATCTTGCCCTCCTGCTTTTAGCACTCGTCTGAAATGAGAAACTCACCAAATTATTTGAAAATAGCCATGATTTCTTTTGCAGACATTTATTGGCAATTGTGCCCTCTCTATGAAAAGCAAATATTTAGAATTGAACGTTGATACTGGGTTTTACTACTGACTCCAGGGTAAATGGCTCAGTTTAGAAATTATAGTGGTGAAAATACAGTGTAGTTAAGCCATAGGTCTTTCTCTGACAGGTTTTATGTAGACAAGAAATTATGTTTTTAAGAGCATTATTATTGGAAAGAAAACAGCAGTAGCACAGAAGCTTGCTTTTCTCTAACGGACAGAACGTTAGATTTGGAGTCTGATATGTAGAATCTTGGTTCATTCGGGACCTTGCATAAGTAACTTATTCTCTCTGACTTCCAGTTTCCAGGGTACAGGATTGGTATGAGAATGAAATGAAAACAGTATGTGAATATTCTCTGTGAACTGGAAAGTTCTATGCCGGTAAGAATAATATCTAGATTATTTTAATCAATGCAAGTATATCTATTTGACACTTGACCTCAGAAACTTGCTTTTCTTTTTTAATATTTTTTATTTTTTAAAAATATCCCAATCTTTTAATTTAATTTTTAGTTTTTAAAAATTTTTATGTATTTTATTTCTTATATTTAAACAATCATTATTGTTTCATTTTCCTATTAGTTGTATTCAGCTATGGTAATGGCTTCATTTTTGAAGAAACTTTGGATCACAGAAGGGTTACAACTGGGGTTGGGGAGGATCGTTGGTGTGGGTTGTCAGTGATGGGGGATGCATGGGAGGAAGTTCACCTGAGCATACATATAAGGTATGTAAAAATGTTCAAATGTTCATGGGACATTGTCACAGTGGGTGGAGACTCACACAATAACTGAGAGAATACTGAATTCCCATCCTAGAGAGTTCTGCCACATTCTCTAAGCAAGTAGCAACAGTCCCCCAAGTGCAGCGGCAATGACTGACAAAGGAGGATGATCCACTGATGGGCCCTTGATATTGACGACTAGGCTTATGAGACTTTGCTCTTGAAATTGAAACTTAGCCTATTGTTATGGGGTGCCTAAGAGTTGCCTCCTTGTTGCTCAAATGTGGCCTCTCTCTAAGCCAAACTCAGCATATGAATGCATTACCTTCCCCCCAGCATGGGACATGACTCCCGGGGATGACCCTCCCTGGCACTAAGGGATTGCTACCAAGTACCAACTAGTAATGCAACTGGAAAAAGACCTCAAATAAAAGGGGGGAAAGGTACAGACAAGTGAGTTTATATGACTAAGAGACTTCAAAATGAGTCAGGAGGTCATCCCAGAGGTTACGCTTATGCACATATCAGCAAGATGTCATAGACTTCCAAAGTGGATACTACCCCAAATAGTGGGGCTCCTGAGGGCTCTGGAGACACCCAGGTCCTATGGTCAGAGCGGATAGCTCTGGAGTTTGGTGCCTTGCCCCTGGGTCCTACTTTGGAGTTTGTGCTCCTGAGAGTGACAGAGATGGACTCAGTTATATCTTCCCTGAACATGGCTCATCTGTCCCTTCTATTTAAACCTAAACTTGGTGTTAGAGTTTGTAGGTGTACATCCAAAGACTCAGGTCTTTGGGCTGTCCGTGTGCCAGCTGGGCCCGAACTTCGGTGGAGCTGCAACGCCTATTCTACAGCTCATTGGACTCACCCAGGACAACTGGCAGGGAGATGATGATGGACAATGGCCATCCCAGGGAACGGAGAGAGTCTGCAGCTGCAGGCAGGATAGTCCCATCCATCTTCCCCATGGGATATAAGCCCCCTCTCAATTGGAGGTGGAGTGGACATCACCATCCCAGAATCCTTGGGATTGGGGGAAGAACTATGGACTAGAGTGGACTTACTGGTATTCTACTATAGACATATTGTGATTTTAGCAATGGAAGAAATTACAACATTGATATAGAGCCAGTGGCCACTGGAGGCTCTGGGGGCAGGGAGAGGGAAAAACAGCTGTAATACGGGGGCTTTTTTGGGACTTGAGAATAGTCCTGAATGACATTGCAATGACAGATATAGGCCATTTTATATCATCATATAACATGCAGAACTGTGTGGGAGAGAGTGTGGTCTACAATGTGAACTATGGTCCATGCTTAGTGGCAAAGAACCAGGATGGGTTTATCAATTGCAATGAATGTGCCTCACTAATGAAGGATGTTCATGTGGGAGGGTGTGGGAGGTGTGGGGAGTGGGGCATATGGGAATCCCTATATCTTTTGTGTAACATTTATGTAACCTAAGCATCTTTTTAAAAATAAAATATAACAAATGTTAAAAATAAAAGGCCTCAGCTCCCAGAAAACATATTCTAGATGGAGGAGACAGAAATGAAACAATGAATCGAGGTTTCAGATTACATTAGTGCTTTAAGGGAAGACAGAAGTCTTCTGAGAACATATAATAAAGGAATCTGACCTCAAAAGGAAGTGAAACATGAGTTGATATATAAAGAATGGATAATAATACTAATAGTTGACATTTTTTCAGCCTTTCCATGTGACAGTTAGTATTCTTAGGGCTTTAAGTGTCCTGCCATGTAATCCTCACAACAACTCCTGAGGTAGTAACATGAATAACATTTATAGATAAGGAAATGGGTCCAGCAAACTGAAATAAACTGCCCAAGGTATTCTGCTGATAACTGGGGGAGTAGGGCCAAAACAGACTGATTTCAGAATCTATTCTCTTAGCCACAAAGATTTAACTATGTGTGTGTGTGAGTATAAGGAGCTAAAAAGACATTCCAGACACAATAGCATGTGCAAAAGTCCTGTGGTAGGAGGGAGCTTGGTATGTTAAGGGCCAGAAGGAGGCCAGCGAGCTCTTGTGATGGTGCAGTGGAGCAAGATGAAACTCGGGGTGTAGAACTGGCTCTAGACCTCCCAGGGCCTGTTAGGCCCAGTTAGGGAATTCCACGTTTTGAACCTTGTATACCGTGTATCTCTGTGCAATTGGAATTAGAAAGAGCAATAGCAATAACAATGGTAAATGGAAATCACCTTGTTAGCTCTGTTTAGTTAAGACTGAGACCAGCTGCAGCCTCTCTGCAATTAGCATTTTAATCTTACCAGAAAACACGCATCTTAATATAGGAAACAGACAAAGGAAACTTGAATCAAGGCAAAGAACCAGTCAAATAACAACAAGCTTTATGAGCATGTGGAGAAATTGGAGCCCTCATGCACTGCTTGTGAGAATGTAAAATGGTGCAGCCACTTTGGAAAACAGTCTGACTGTTCCTCAAATGATTAAACATAGAGTTTCCATATGACCCAACAATTTTGCTCCTAGACAAAGAGAAATGAAGACATGTATTCGTGCAAAACTTGCACAGCAAGTTTATAGCAGCATTATTCCTAATAGCCAAAAAGTGGACACAGCCCAGTGGACGAATGGATTTATCAATGGACAAATGGATAAACAAATTGGGGTATCGCCACACAATGGAATATTATTCGGTCATAAAAAGGAGTGAAGTTCTGATATATACTGCAACAGGGATGAACCTTTAAAACATGCTGAGTGAAAGAAGCCAGTTATAAAAGACCACACACAATGTGATTCTATTCTATGAAAGTCCAGAAGAGGCAACTCTATAGAGACAGAAGGTAGGTTAATGGTTGCTTAGGAGTGAGGGGGGAATGGGGCAGAGTGTGGGGTGATGGCCAAAGGGTGCTGGGTTTCTTTCTGAGATGATAAAAATGTTCTAAAATTAATTATGTCATGACTTCACGTAAGTGTGAATATACTAAAACCATTGCACTGTGTGCTTTAAATGAGTCAAGTGTATGATATGTGATTTGTATCTCAATAAAACTGTTAGAGACACGAAACCAGGGTGGCAAAGACCTTCTGGAACAGCACCAGGATGAGAACATTACTCAGCCATTCCTGACAGCTGCCCCTGCAGGAGTGGGGGGATCAGAGGCAGAGCCAGTAGGGCGAGGCTGGGGAATCCTGCGTGGTGTGCATGATTGTTCTGTAAACTCGCAACTTCTCTAACAAAAAAAATAGTGGCTAAAATCAGACCCAGACTCTGGTCTCATTATCTCCCCAACTCTATACTTTGCATTTAGATGTGTGACCTAGTGACTTTTAGTAAACTTCCTATGGCTTATATTTTATAAAAAGGGATTCCTTCCTCTCAACCAGTCAAACCCAGAAGGACGGCGATGCTCTCGGCAGTGGAGGCTCTACTCCGCCACCAGCCCCTGCTGTCCCTGGGGCCGCCCTGCACGCTGCCCTGGAGCGCCCAGCCCTTTAAAGGTCTTATCTTTAGATGGCCAAATCGCGGGGAGTGGCTGTAGCGCATTCCTGGAGAACAGACCCAGCATTTCTCTCTCCCTCCTCCAGTTACAGGCTAGTTGGGTGGTGACGTCATACCACTGCAGCCCACGCTGATCAATCCACCTTTAGCTTGAACTGATTTGATCTGGAGTGACAGCAAGGTCAGATGCTACTGTTATTCCACAGACCCAGCACCAGGGGGTGATGAAAGCGCGCTGCGTCCTCACAGCTGCTGCAGGAGGCCGAGCTCCCGCCTCCGCAAGTGCACCCAGGCGCTGGGCTCGCAGAAACGTGCTCAGGGCTCACGGCGTGCTGAGGCCTCGGTCACGGCCCTGCGCTGCGCCTTGCGATGCTGATAACCTCGGGCGAAGGGCAGGAGAGCGCGTTCCGCCTGCAGGGCGCACCGCGGGCCACACGCTGCCCGGCGCTGGGCGAGCTCGGGTGCAGGGAGGCCCAGGGAGCCCCGGAGGAGCGGGCAGCCTCCCCCGCCCAGCCCTGCTCCCCAAAGGCACCAGCTCCTTCCCTTCCGCCGGTGCCTGTTGTTGGGGTGACGCTCCCGTTCTTGGAAATGCTCCCACTGCAAAGCACCCCTTGAAAGGAATGTGGGGGGAAGAAACCCGGTTCAGTTCTCCAGAAACTGCGCAAAGCAGTTTGTAATTGTCTTTTACTGTTAGAGATGCCTGTGACCCCTGCTCTGGGACCGTATTTTTCCATTAACAAACACCAATCTCCCTTCTTCTATTCCCCTAAGATTTGGAAACAAATGTCTTTTAGTTAATTTTCCGTTTTTCCTTAGTTTGCCAAACACTGGGAAGATCACATCTTCTGGGTCATATGGTAGTGAGAGCATAAGGCTCACCGTCTTCAGGGAAAGTCTGTGACAGTTGATTTCTTCTCACAACAGGCTCTCAGAACCCCTAAATAAAGCCTATGTCCCCAGAAGCCCTGTAGTAAAGGGCTTGGGTGGACTTAACTGCACTTTTCTTATTTTTCCATTTTCAAAAAAGTCAAAGTTTTATTCAAATATGGCATACACTGATGTGCAGAAATTATAAGTGTACATCGGAGTAAAATTTCATGAAGTGACACAGCCTGAAAAAGGGCAGCCCCCCTAGCAGGCCCCTTATGCTGCAGGGTAAGCTTTCAAAGAAAAATAAGCATTCATTTGTGGTTTACGTTCAACCTGCCTCCTGCAGCCTGTCTCAAACTGACTGGATCACATGCTCCTTGGCAATGTTCTGGAGCAGTGACACTCCCAGTGTGCTCCTGGGGGCAGCAGAAGCATCATCACCGGAATCTGCCAGAGATGCGAATTCTCAGGCCTCACCCCAGATCTCCTGAATCAGAAACTGGGGGTGGGGCCCAGCAACCTGTATCTTCACAAGCCCTCTGGGTGATTCCGATGCACACTAAGGCTTTAGACACTTTTTTCTAGAGCATCCTTGGAATGGGGTTTTGGTCTCATCATTGCATTAATGTTATCCGAGTACTGGGGTATGAAGTGTTACATCAGAATAGTGGTGACAAGGACCAATTGTTTATGTATTTTTCCTAACTTTTGGGTAACATTATTTTTGTGAGCTTTGTTGAGGTATAATTTATATACAGTGAAATCCAGCAATTTTAATGTGTATTTAACTAGGTTTTTACCAATGTTTAGCACTGATGCCTTTTCAGCCCACTTCCCTTGCACAGGGTCTCCCCACCCTGTCTCCCAATCGTCGGTCTTCTTACGTCTCCCCTGCTACCCTGTGAGCACGATTCTTGAGGACAAAACTGGGACCTGTTCACCATGCCTTGACCCGACACAGGTAAGAGGCTTCACAAACATTTGCTGAATAAATGAGTGAGTCAATCTGGTAAATAAAATGGAAACAATCAAGAATAACTGAGTTATAGGATGTGGGGAATAGGTGGGTCCAAGAATTTGGCATGAATTTGAGGCCAGAAGGGGAGATACTTAGGCTAGTGGTATAATATAACCCTTCCCCTAACCCTCACGGGGGCGGCAGTGGGGTTTGCTCTACTGGTATCGTGCAGCAGAGACCCTGGTTAGCCGGGAGGTCACCTCTGGTCAGCTCCCTTTCAGGCTGAGAGGCTTCCAGTGTCGCTCTCTGAGTGTCCACTTGAGTGTCTTGGCCACAATTGGGGCAGGTCAGAAGTGCGGGGAAGTTAAAACTCCAGGAGCAGTCCTCAATCAGTGAGGCTCGTTGTTCATGGGTAAGTGCCCAGCGTCCTATCCTTCAGTGAGACAGTTCTGAGTTGTCCCTCACACAGGCCCTCAGTGGTTCTCTGTGAGGTTGACCCCCATTTCCCACAGTGGTGACCCCTCATCAGTGCACCCTTTATTGGCTTTCCTTCTTTCCAGCATCTTCTCACCCTCCTCACCATGCTCCTAGAATCACCTTCCCCCAAACTACCTCCCCACAAACCCTTGACTCAGGGTTTCCTTTGGAAGGAACCTAAACTAAGACAATAAGATTTATAAATTTGTCTCTTTTCTTGCTCTGGGACCTTGGGTAATTTACTTATACCTCTGAGAGTATCGATTTCCTCATTTATAAAATAGGGATACTAATACTTCTAAATTTGTTGTATGAAAACCTTATTTGATACCTATCGTAAGAGTTCAGTAAATTATAGCTCCTTCTAGATATCATGCCATATCTGGCAGACTTTACTTCCTTGCTACAATTTTCAAAATGAGATAATCACACAAAAATGACAATATAGCATTGCAATCCTCAAGCGCTGGAGAGCTGGGCAGATGGAAGGATGCCCAGGAGTCAGTGCCCCCTCTTTCTCTGTAGTTCACAGGGCCCTGAGGGTTCTGCAAACCCCACAGAGAGACAGAGGGTGTCTTCCACGGCTCCGGTCTGCTCCCCAGAATACATTAATCACAAAGACTTACTGAATGGCCACTATGGGGAGGCATCCTCTTAGGTGCTGGTGAAACAGCAGTGGATAAATAAGTCTCTGCCCTCAAAGAGTTTACATCCTAGAGGTGAGGATTCAAATCATTAAGAAACAATGAAATTGGGGAGCCGATGCAGCTCAAGTGGTTGAATGCCTGCTTCTCATGTATGAGGTCCCTGGTCGGTCCCAGTTACCTCCTTAAAAAAAGAAACAATGAAATAAATATACGATAGAGAAAAAAAAAAAATCCAGTGTTAAAAAAAAAAGAAAAACCCGGATGATAAAGGTAGAGAGTGGCAGGTGTGGAGTGAGGGGGTATGGTAGATTGAGTTCTGTTTCCAGATAAAGCGTGCTCTTAATCTCATTCCTTTGAGTGTGAACCCATTGTAAATAGGACCTTTTGAAGAGGTTATTTTCGGTTAGATGTGGCCAACTGAATCAGGGTGGGTCTTCATTTTATTAGGAGGCCATGTAGCTGGAAAGGTGGGGGGAGAGCCGGAAGCCGGAAGCCTGCGGGAGCCCTAGAAGAGAAAGGAGAGGCCCTCGCCCTGTGAGGCGGCGGCCACGGAGGACAGGCTTGCCAGCCAGCGCGCTACCCGGTGGGAGCCAGCAAGCCTGGTGGACTCGGAAACCTATTCGTCGTAGCTGCGTGGCAGATTAAGAGGGGGGCACTGATTTATAGGATATCAGGACGTCCTCTCTGTTACAGGCACTTCTGAGTGAAGAATTAAAGGGGCCTCCAGACGAGGGCAAAGCAGGAGGCTGCTTCCTTGCTCCAGGAACAGCAAGGAGGCCCGTGAGGGAGGGCGGGGGAAGCAGGGGCTGGGGAGGGGACATGGCCTGGAGCGCTCTGCCTCCTTCTCAGAGGCAGCAGGGGTTAGCTGGCCTTGGCTTAGAGGGTATAGCCGGGATTTCGGATTTTACACAGAGATGGAGGGTCTTGAGCAGAGGGGTACCATGATATGAACTGGGTTTTAAAAGCTTCCTTCTAGCTGCAAATTGGAGCAAGAGTGGGAACCTCGAGGCTGGGCAGGACTGTGGCTTAGGCCATGGTGGTCGCAGTTGTAGACTTGGTGAGAAAGGGTTGGATTCCTCCAGAAGGATTTGCTGATGGAATGGGCTGTGGAAAGAACGGACTCAAGGATTATCCAGTGTTTTTCACCCAAGTATCCAGGAGGCTGGCGATCTCATTTACTGATTAGGGGGCGTTTTGGGGAGCAGCAGGTTTCTAAGGCTAAAGCAGGCGTTGAGTTTGGGATATATTAAGCTTGTGATGCCCTAGTCCTCACCTCACAGAGAGCAGCATGCTGTGTGGGTTAGGAAGCCGGATTCTGGAGCCCAACTGCCTGAGCTCAAATTTCATTTTTGCCCCTTACTTGTTGTAGGACCTCGGGCCACTTACTTTACCTTTTTGGCCTCAGTTTCCTCATCTGCAAGATGGGGTAAATAAATAAATAGTTATGAGGATTCTATCAGTTAATACATGCCCCGTGCTTGGGGGCAGAGCATAGTGCAAAGTAAACAGCAGGTAACAATATGCCAAGTGATGCATTGAATAGGCAGGTGGATGGAGGAGCTTGGAATTCACAAAAGAGGTGGGACTTTGGCGTCATCAGAGCACAGGTGCTATTTCAATCCTGGGCCTGGAGGAGAGGCCTTAGGAGGGAGTGCAGAGAGAGAAGGTGAAGCCCGCTGGAGACCCAGTCCTGGGTGCTGCAGGGTCTGGCAGTAAAGAACAGGTGAAGGGAGCCAGATTTACAAGTTGTTGATTCATTTTTAAGAACTTTACATTCCTTGTGAGCATTCATATTGCTACTTGAAAATGCAGCTGATTTACAAAGAGCAGCATTTATTTGAAAATGTGTCTGCAGTGGGGCCTGCAGCGGATCCTATCTTGAAATAACACTTGCCACTCTAAGAAGGCGGCCGGAGTGTCGGAGTCTGCCAGCCATGCATTACGCATTTCATTCCCATGAATAAGCCGGGGCAAAGCGGGGAGACGTGATGGTGTTTTCAAGCAGACCAGCTTGGCTAAACGAGTGTTGGCCTTTAGAGTATTCCGCTTGGAGGCAGTGTACTTGCTTACACCCTTACCACTTAGCTCAGTGTGTTGCCTTTTCATACACTATTTTGGGAATGGTTTTCAGAACAACTGAGTATTGTGAAAGGTAGCAGTTGCCGTCCTTTATGGGTTTCACCTGGTTTTCAATGCTAAGCCTGATTTAAGTAAGACAACATGTCTTAAACTGTTTAAGAATTATAAAATACTGTTTTATCAAACATTGAAAGCCCATAGAACACAAAGGCTAAGGAGTGTGAGCTCTGGAGCCAGTCTTCCTGGATTCCAATCTCTGATTCAACAATTACTCACTGTGTGATCTAGGGACAGTTACTTAAACTCTCTGTGCCTTGGTTTTCTCATCTCTAAAATGGGGATAACAATAGTAATACCTACCTCATAGGATCATTGTGAGGATTAAATGAGTTAATGAATGTAAATGATTAAAAAATAATGACATATTTTAAGTATTTACTAAATATTGTTTTTAAATGAATGATGTAAGAATAGTAATAAATCTGTACTTTACCAAGCAGATATGATTTCAGATTACTTATGCCCATTTCTAAAAAAGAAGTTTATCTTCAAGGGAAAAATGTTTGACATAATTGAGGATTTTCAATTACAGTTCTGTAGGCAGTTTTGGAAAAGGAGTTTAAAATGTTCTTGAGTAATTGTAAACTTTTGGGGAAATAGTATATGGCCTACCTACTAAAGCAACCACTTTAAAGCCTATAGTCTCTTGAGTCTGGGAATGGTTGTTTAAAAATCTGTCATGTGACTTTAGAGTTACAACCTGTACTCCTGGGATAATCCAGGTTAATCCCATTGTCATCTTTAAAAGCCTCAGAAATGAACTTTTGGAAAGCCATGGTTGGTGTAAATGAATTTGTGAGCTCAAAAAAGAAGAAACACATAGAGATATATAGGCTTACAATTGTCCTGAGTAAAAGTTATTCTTCTATCTTTACAGTTATTATGACAAAACCCGCTATTACCTTTAAGCAAAACCGTTTATGAGGCTCCCCTTTGCTGGCTCAAGACCCAGGGACTTCAAGATTGCGGCTTCCTCCCACCTAACTCATGGGTCCTAGGAGAAAAAGCTGGGCGTGAAAGGACAGTTTTCACCACTGCAATTCAACAGCATTCAGCTGTGTAATTTTCAAATGTCCTGTCTTTTCATACTTTAAAAAGTATGAAAAGAAACTAACATATATGGAGCTCCTAGAGGACTTTGCGTTACACCCTTTCGTTTTCTCATTCTGATGCTGTTTTAGTTTGTTAAGCTGCCAAAAGCAGTTACCGTAAAGTGGGTTGGCTTTTAACTATGGGAATTTGTTAGCTTACAAGCTTACAGTTTTGAAGCTGTGAAAATGCCCAAATCAAGGCATCATCAAGCGATGCTTTCTTCTTGAAGACTGGCTGCCTGCGGTCCCAGCCTCCTCTGTCTCATGACAAGGTGCATGGTGGCGTCTGCTGCTCTCTCCCTTCTCTTCCAGGTTCATTGTTTTCAGCTTCTTGTTTGCTTGGCTTTCTCTCTCTCTCTCTCTCTCTCTGTATTCATCCCATTTATAAAGGACTTCCAGTAGGAGGATTAAGACCCACCCTGGGCCACACCTTAACTGAAGTAACCTAATCAGAAGGACCTACTTCCAATAGGTTTAAACCACAGGAATGGATTAGCTTAAAGAACATGATTTTCTGGGGAACATACCATTTCAAACCAGCACAGATGGAGACTTGTATTGAGCAGGTAACATCTGTAAAGTACCTTGTCTTGAGGACCCTAATACCTTATATTTTCCAATGAAGCCCTCAATCACGTCTTCTTTTACATCTGCAGTCAGGCAGCTCTTAGAAGGTCTAGGAGTCTTCGTCATTTCCGAGCAGGCTTTATTCCTTTTCCAAAGACTTTTTTTCCTTAAATTCCTCTGCATTTCTTGAGCATAAGACAGAAGAGTCTCTCTCTAAGGCCTCCCAGAATGAAAAAGAGCCATCAACCTTTTATCCATATATTTAATCTTTATTAATTAGTGTTTTTTTGTTTGTTTATCAACAAATAAACAAATGCAGCTGAAAATGCTTTTCATTTTGGTTGCAGACATGAAATCAGCCTAGATAAGAGGAGTGAGATGTTGGCTTCTGCATTACAAGGGTGGTTTCCAAACTTTTGTTTAAAAAAAGAAAGCAATAACCTTTCTTTCCTCCCCAAAGTCTTAAGCAGACACCCAAGGTATAAAACATAGAGAAGTAGGACTGCTCAGTTTGACATTATCATGAAGGGAAGGAAATGGGGGCCTGGAGCTGTGGCCCTGCCCCTTTGTCCTCTTCCCATAATTCTATCTGTAGACCTGCTGTGCTACACCTTGACGATACTTTGGAATTTTTAGGGAGATTTTCAAATCCTGATTTCCAGGCTTCTCCCCAGACCAATTCCATTAAAATACCTGAGTGAGAGAAGAGGCAAAATTATCCAAGGGCTTCCACAGTGCAGCCAATGTTGGAACCAGTGTAAGGAAGAGAGATGAAGCTACAGAAATACAGTCTGCTTCTTATCTTACTGCAGTTCACGGGCCTTTTTTTGACTCATGCAGAGCAGCTAAGGTTTAGGAGTCGCTGGATTGATAGAATTCATTTTATAGACAGCAGGGTTAGAACAGAAAGTGAGCTTTTAAGGCCATGAAAGTGTTAGCAGAACCTTCTTTTATAAGACAGCCCACGTGCTTGGAACCAAGCAACTCACCCTTTTGTAATTTGACTCCAGAGGAGACTATTTTTCAGAAGGAATTATGCCAGAGGTCAAAAGAAAGAGAAAAATAAGCCCCCTTTTCCCTACTTTTAAAAAGTTAAATCATGGGAGAAAAATCCGTGGGGACGATCTCCTTCCTCTCACTGTTCTATCAGGAGAGAACAAAGGGAATTAATTACAAGGCTCTCGGAGCATCATCGACAGAGAACTCCTCTTTGTCTGATAATGATTCAAGGAGATCAAAAGGTTGCTACCTCTGAATTTCGGAACTGTAAAGTGCTTTTCCCCCTGCTTCATTTCTGGCCACTCTCATTGTCCTTACTGGGACTATTTGAGCTGAAACAATTGAACAGATTTAGATATGAAAAAATCAGATGAAGAATCAGAACACTGTGGAACTGTTAAGCTGCTTATGAACATATTTTGGAAAGAAAAGTTCAAAATTGGTGCAATACAGGTTATGATGAGGTCAGATAGTGGAAGAATTGACTGAACAAAAATAAAGATAGTGCGTTCTGAAAGAAAGAGACTTAGGGAGCTATTCCAATTTTTAAGATCTCTTATATTTTGCTTCAAATGAATTTGATCCCTACAAGGCAGTGCTTGTAAGGAAATCTCCCTTTGTCCTTTTGTGCTTGTTGAGAACAAGAAGAGAAGAGCATCCTGGTGGGGAGGTGGGAGGGATGTTTTGTTCCTACCCACAGTGACATTTCCTCCCTGCCTCCCTCTTGCCCCAGGAGATCCAGCCCGGAGCAGAGCGTATCGCGGAGCAGATGGTGAACGAAGATGGTGATGGAGGGTGGAGGGGGCGGAGAAGCCAGCAGTGACTGGCACTTTGGTGCTGGGCTGCCTTCCCCTGTATCCTCCCATATCTAGCACTCACATGTCACATTGTAAATATTCAGTTAGAGCTGACGTGCTTTCTAGTGCCTCACAGGTTTCCCTTATTCAAGCTCTTCTGCATGATGACCATGGAAACATGCCCTCAGAGATCTGGAATGACCAACTTGGGAAAATAGCCCTCATATCTGCAGGTGTGGCTGCAGCAATAGGTTTGGGGTGCAAAGGAGCAGGGACATCTTTAACCCATGTCACATTAACAAATTATAGCATGAGGAAAGAAGGGAGGAAATTAAGAGGAAAGAGGCGGGGGGTGGGGGGGAGAACTAACAATTAATTGAGCCTTTTCTGTATGTGAGTGAGGCACTGGTGTGTTACAAACATATACCCGCCAATTCTGTTCTCACCACAGTGCGGAGGGTATTGTCATCCAGGAGGACTTACAGGCTCAGATGGGTTAAGTGACTTGCCCAAGTCTGCTCTGCTCGAAAGTGGGGGAGCCACAGTGAAGCCCTGCTCTCTCAGCCTCCAGATCTCTGCCTGCTGCACGATGCCACTCTGCCATGCCACAGGTAAAAAGACAAGAAGAATGAAACAGATAAGCAAATCAAATAAGCAAAGCACAAGAAGATGCCGCCCACCCCTATTTGCTCTAACCCTTCGTTGTAGCCCTTCTCATTGTCCAGATGGGCTACAGTTTGAGGACACTGGCCTCGAATGACAGATGAGTCCATCCATCCGTCGGGCATCACAGCCTTCTCCTGTACGTAGAGAGCCTTCCACTGCCCCAGGGCCCCAGGCGCCTGGTCTCCCTGAGGCTGGAACCACCCCCCCACCCCCCGCCCCGAGTGTTGTAGCTGCTGCCTGGCTGCTGCTAACTCTGCCCAACCTCCCAGATCCTCACGGCTTGGCGAGCTCAGAATTTGGGGAGCCCAGCACTCAGGTGCATCCAGACTTTCTGGGCCCTCAGATTAAGGACTCAGACAAGGGAGGCATTCCAGGGGCTGAAGACTTGGCCTCTGGCATGGGACTGTTCAGACAGAACATCTCTGTTCCATTTAAAATCAAGAATTTTAGAGCAGTCTCCAAATTGTGGATGGCTGTGAGGACTAGTTTATTGACATTACAGAAATAATGATATGCTTGGTCATTACAGAAGATTCCTAAAGCTTTTTATGTCCATAGCTCATTTTTTGTCATAATGACTCTATGGTGAAATTTTAGCCCCATTTTTAGATGAAGAAATGAATGCTCGGAGAGGTTAGGCAACTTGCCCAGATTCGCACAGCGTTGTAAGCTGTAGAATGGGAATTCTTACCTGTTTCCAGGATCAGTGTTGTGCAACTGCTCCTCTAATTATGGGTAGGCTCAGTGTATGTGAGATAAGCTGGTAACCCAATAACCACTTAACATTTAAACATTTAACAAAAACGAGATCATGCTGCTATGCACAGTTTTTTCAACATATCTTGAGGATCTTTCCACAACAGCGCATGCAGTCTTGTCTTATGTTTTGATGACTGCATAGTTTCCCATTATATGGACGTATTTAACAGATCCCCTCCTGAGGCATGTCTGTAATGGTTTTCAGTTTTTTGTCAATACAAACAATGCTACAGTGAACCTTCTTGCACTTGATTTTGGCATAGTTTGCCAGTATATCTCTAGAGTAAATTTTTAGCAGTAGAACTGAGTCAAAAAGTACAACCATTCGAAATGTTGGTGAACATCACCTAATTATCTGTTCACATTCCCAGCAACAGTGCATGAAGGGGGCTAATTCCCAACAACCTTGTGAACACTGGGCATGATCAACTTCAATTTTTTTGCCAAACAGAAAAAAAAAGGAATCTTATTTTTTAAACTGAGGTATAATTGGCGTACCATGAAATTTACCCTTTACAATGTACAGTTTAGTGTTTCCTCATACATTCATGTTGTACAACTGTCACCAGTAATTCAGGAATATTTCATCACCTCAAGAAGAAATGATGACCCATAAGCAGCCACTCTTCATTCCTCCCCACTCCCAGTCCTTGGCAACCAATAACCTATTTTCTGTCCACAGGAATTTGCTTATTTTGGATATTTCTTATAAATGGAATCATGCATTATGGTCTCGTTTATTTCATTCAGCATAATATTTTCAAGGTTTACACATGTTGTAGCATGTATCAGTACTTCCTTCTTTTCTGTGGCTGAATTAAATGGATATACCACAGTTTGTTTCTCCATTCTTCAGTTGATGGACATTTGGGTTGCTTCTACTTTTTGGCTATAATGAATAATGCTGTTATCAATATTCATATATAAGTTTTTATGTGAACATATTGTGTTAGTTTCCTAGCTGCTAAAACAAATACCATACAATGAGTTAACTTAGGAGGAATTTATTGGCACACAGTTTCAGAGGCTGGAAGGCGTGCTTCCTCTCAAGTTTGGTATCTTCTGACTGGTCAGCAGGCTTTGATATTTGTTTCTTGGCTTTTCCGTCACATGGAAATGCACATGGTGGTGTCTTCTCTTTTCTCTCCCGGGTCCTGCTGACTTCCTGCTTCTGACTGCTCCTGTGGCTTCTGTCTGTGTAGGATATCCTTCCCTTACAAAGACATCAGCCACGTTGGGTTAAGGCCCACCCTTACTCAGTTTGGGTCCACCTTAACTAATAACATCTTTTAAAAAGGCCCTATTTACAAAAGGGTTCACACCCACAGGATCAGGGGTTGGGACCTGAACATGCCTTTTGTGGGGGACAGATTCGATCCCCAACAGGTATGTTTTCATTTCTCTTGGGTGTATACCCAGGAGTGAAATGGCTGGATCACATGGTAATTCTATATTTAACTTTTTGAGGAACTGCCAAGTTATTTTCCAAAGAGGCTGCAACATTTCTCTTTCCCATTATAGCAATATATAAAGGTTCCAATTTCTCCACATCTTCATCAACAATTGTTATTGCCTGTCTTTGTGGTTATAAGCACTCTAGTGGTTGTAAAGTGGGATCACATTGTGGTTTAGATTTACATTTCCCTAATGACTAATGGTGTTGAGCATCTTTTCATGAGTTTCTTGGCCCCTTCTACATCTTCTTTGGAGAAATGTCTTTTTAAATCTTTTGTCCATTTTTAATTGGGGTATTTGTCCTTAAATTGTTGAGTTGTAAGAGTTCTTTATATATTCTGAGTAATAGACCCTTATTAGAGAAATGATTTGCAAATATTTTACCCATTTTGGGAGGCAATTTCACTTCCTTGAGAATGTCCTTTGAAGCACAACAGTTTTTACTTTTGATGAAGACCAATTTACCAATTTCCCCCCATTGTTTGTTTGTGCTTTAGGTGTCACATCTAATCCAAGATCATGAAGATTTATATGTATGTTTCCTTCTAATAGTTTTACAATTTTAGCTCTTACATTTAGGTCTTTGTAGTATAAGTCAATTTTTACTTATGGTGTAAGGTAGGGTCCAATTTCATTCTTTTTCATGAGAATATACATTTATCCCAGCACCATTTGTTTACCCATTTTAAAGACTATTCTTTACCCATTGTATTGTCTTGGCACCCTTGTCAAAGATCAATTGTCTCTAAATTTATGAGTTTATTTCTGGACTATCAATTCTATTCCATGGATCTATATACCTATCTATATGTCAGTACCACACAGTCTTGATTACTGTAGGTTTGTAGTAAGTTTTGAAATTGGGAAGGGTAAGTCATATAATTTTATTTTCTTTTTCAAGATTTTTAGCTATTCTTGGTTCTTTGCATTTACATATGAATTTTAGGAGCAACTTGTCAATTTCTGCAAAGAATCCAGTTGGGATTTTGGTAGCGATTAATCAATTTGGGGCACATTGCTATCTTAATAGTGTTAAGTTTTCCAATCCATGCATATGGGATAGCTTTTTGTTTAATTAGGTCTTTTAAATTTTTTAAAAAAATGATTGTTTTGTAGTTTTTAGTGTACTACCCTTGCTCTTGCTCTACTTTTTGTAATATTTATTCCTAAATATTTTATTTTTATTTTTAATTTTTTTAGGAGGTACTGGGGATTGAACCCAGGACCGCGTACATGGGAAGCAGGCACTCAACCACTGAGCTACAAGTACCTGGAAAGCAGGCACTCACCACTGAGCTACCTTTTCTCCCCTATTCTTTTTGGAGCTATTGCAAATGGAATTACTTTCTTAACTTTATTTTCAAATTGCTCGTTGCTGGTGTATGGAAATACACCTGATTTTTGTGTTGGTCTTGAATCTAGCAGCTTTGCTGAACTGGTTAATTAGATCTAATAGTTTTTTTTTTTTTTTGTATGAATTCTTTATGATATTCTATAAAAAAGGTCATGTCATCTGTGAAGAGAGGTAGTTTAACTCCTTCCTTACCAATCTGGGTGCCTTTTTTCTTTTTTTCTTGCCTAATAGTCCTGGCTAGAACCTTGTGTACAATGTTGAATAGATGTGAGAGAGGAAATCTTTGTCTTGGTCTTGATGTTAGGTGAAGAGCTTTCAGTCTGATGTTGGCTATGGATTTTTCATAGATGCCCTTTATAAGGTTGAAGAAGTTCATTTGTATTCCTAGTTTGTTGAGTGTTTTGTTTTTATTATTATTTGCAAGTATATTGGATTTTTTCAAATACTTTTTTTGTATATATTGAGATGATCATCTGGTTTTTGTCCTTTACTATATTACTATAGTGGATTGCATTGGTTGATTTTCATATTGAACCAATCTTGCATTGCTAAGATATTTCCTCCTCAGGCATAGTGCATAATCCAGGTTGCTGGTTTCAGTTTACTAGTATTTTTTTAGGTTAATTTTTTTAAAAATTTTAAACAAATCAATTAAAAAAAAATTTTTTTTTTATTGTGGGTAAAAATCAAATTTTTCACAATACATACCAATATTTGTAAAATGATATATAAATACATATGCATATATGTGCACAATTTTTAATTTGTTTTCAGCTCTGTTTGGCTTGTTTTCATAATATCCATCTCTCTATTGATTTTCTCTTTGTGTTCATCTATAGTTTTCCAGATTTCCTTTGTCCATATTTTCCTTTAGCTCTCTGAGCATATTTAGGACTATATTTTTAAATAAATCTTAGTCCAGTTGTTCCAGGTCTGATCCTCCTCGTTGATGGTTTCTAATTTTTTTAAAGTAAACTTTATTTCTTTTTTTTAAAATGTGCATTTTTTAATGAGTGGGTTTTACAGATACATCATAATAAATAATAAATTGTACTGCTACATTTATTTATTTATTGGAGCATTGTCACTAAGTGTGGATTATAGTTTACCTTATAGTTTAAGCTCTCTCCTACACATTTTTATAAGTTATGACAAGATATATAATAGCCTGTATCCATCACTGCATCATCATTCAGGACAATTCCAATGTCCTGAAAATGCCACCATATTACACCTATGTTTTTTAAGAAGATACTTAGGTTACATAAATGTTACACAAAAAACATAGGGGATTCCCATATGCCCCATTCCCTACATCTCCCACATTTTCCCACATTAACAACATCCTTCATTAGTGTGGTACATTCATTGCAATTGATGAACACATTTTGGAGCATTGCCACTAAGCATGGATTAAAGTTTACATTGTAATTTATACCCACCCAATTCTGTAGGTTATGGCAAGATACATAATGGCCTGTATCTGTTGTTGCAATGTTATTCAGGACAATTCCCAAGTCCTGAAAATGCCCCTGCATTACACCTGTTTTTCCCTCTCCCTGCCCTCAGAACCTCTGATGGCCACTGCCTCCGCATCAGTGATATAAGTTCTTCCATTGCTAGAATCACAAAAGTCTATAGTAGAATACCAGTAAGTATACTTTAGTCCATAGTTCTTTCCCCAATCCTGGAGATTCTGGGATAGTAATGTCCACTCCACCTCTAATTGAGAGGGGACTGTGATCCATTAGGGCCAATGGATGGGACTCTTGCTTGCAGTTGTAGACCCTCTTGGTTCCTTGGTATGGTAGTTGTCTATCATCACCTTGTTAGTTGTCCTGGGTGAGTCCAATGAACTGAAGAGTAGGTGTTGCAACTCCGTTGAGATTCGGGGCCTAGCTGGCACATGGACACCCCTAAGATTTAAGTCTCTTGGACGTACACCTACCAACTCTAGTACTAATTATAGGCTCAAATAGAAGAACATAAGAGCCATGTGCAGGGAAACCACAACAGAGTCTAACTCTGTCACCCTGGGGAGCTTAAATTCAAAGTAGGGCTCACTGGCAAGGCACCAAACTCTTGAGCTATCTGCCCTGACTGTAGTGTATGGATGTCTCCAGAGCCCTCAGGAGCCCTGCTATTTGGAGTAGTATCTATTTTGGCAGTCAATGAGAGCCTGTTGAGACGTGCATAAGCGTAACCTGTGGCATGACCTCCCGATTCACTTTGAAGTCTCTTAGCCATATAAACTCATTTGTCTTTACCTTTTCCCCCTTTTGGTAAAGGTCTTTTTCTATTGCTAGTTGGTGCTTGGTAGTAATCCCTCGGTGTCAGGGAGACTCATCCCTGGGAGTCATGTCCGATACTGAGGGGAAGGTAATATATTTATATGCTAAGTTCAGCTTAGAGAGAGGCCACATTTGAGCAACAAGGAGGCTCCCAGGAGGCAACTCCTCTTGGGCACCCTATAATACTAGGCTAAGGTTCCATTTCAAGAGCACAGTCATCAATATCAAGAGTCCATCAACAGACCATTCTTCTTCACTAATCATTGCCCCTGTACTCAGGGGATTATAGCTGTTCCATTAGAGAATGTGGCAGAGCTCCCCAGGATGGGAATTTGATACTCTTTTGGTTTATTGTGTGAAACTCCGCCCACTGTGACAATGCCCTGTGAACATTTGAACACACTTATATGCCTTATATGTATGCCCAGATGAACTTCCTCCCATGCATCCCCCATCACTGACACCCCACACCAGTGATCCTCCCCTGCCCCACTTGTAACCCTTCTGTGATCCAAAAGTTCTTCAAAAATGAAGCCAATAAAATAGCCAAATACAATTAATGAGAAAATGAAATAATGATGGTAATTTTAAGCACAAGAAATAAAATAATTGGGATATTAAAAAATAATAAAAAATGTTAAAAAGTTTTTTTGACAAGTATGTACAGTGACATTTTCTGCCATTTATTACCCCAATGTCTCACTTTTCTTCATTTTGTCTTCAAATAAGTTATAGGTCACTGTAAAGTCACATACAGAATACAGGGGACTCCCATTTACCCAACCTCCTCCCTCTTTTTTCCCCCTTCCCATATTAATAACCTTGTTATATGTGGATGGTACATTTGTTACAACTGATGTACAAATATTGAAACATAGCTCCTAACCATGGTCAATGGTTTACATTATGGTTTACATTTTGAACCATACACTTTTATAAAATTTTTATGAAATTTAATATGGCCTGTATCCATCATTGCAAGATCATGTAGAACACTTCCATCACCCACAAAATACCCCCTGTGCCATTTTTCTATTCCTCTTTCCCCCTGCCCTTGGGGCCCATGGCAACCACCAGGCTTATCATTACTTGCAACAACACTGAGGGCTTGACACAGTGGTCTGTCCTCCCCTGTTAGGCTGTTGTATTGGCTTCATTTTTGATTGTGGCAGGGGAGGATCATTGGTGTGGGGTGTCAGTGATGGGGAATACATGAGAGGAGGCTCACCTGGACATACGTATAAGGCATATGGATGTGTTCAGGAGTTCATGGTTGCATCATCTCACCGCATCATCTTGCTGCATCAGCTCACCACGGCAGCCTGTTGTGTCAGCTCACTGTCTTGCACGTCTTCTCCAGGAGGCACCGGGAACCTAACCCGGATCTCCCATGTGGTAGGCGGGAGCTCAGTTGCTTGAGCCACATCTGCTTCCCCAATCAATAACATTTTATATATGGATGGTACGTTTGTTACAACTAATGTACAAATATTGAAACGTAGCTGCCAACAATGGTCAATGGTTGACATTATGGTTTACATTTCTGACCACACACTTTCATAAATTTTGATGTAATTTAACATGGCCTGTATCCATCATAGCAAGATCATGTAGAACCTTCCATCGCCCCCAAAATGCCCCCTGTTCCGTCTATTCTATCCATTCCTCCCTCTCCCCTCAGGACCCATGGCAATCACCAGGCTTCACTCCTTGAAGGACAAGATTCATAGTTACTTGCAACAACACTGAGGGCTTGACACACTGGTCTTTCCTCCCCTATTAGGCACCGCCCATGCTCTCAAGAGACTCTTGCCCCTCTATTTGAGAACAAAGTGGGCCTCCCCAGGATGGGAGTTCACCACCTTGCCACTCATTATGTGGGTCTCCATCCACTGATATAACACACCATGGCAAGATGAACACTCACATACTCCCTAGAAGCCTGCCCCAGGTGCACCCTGACCCGAATGGCCCCCACACCTGACACCCCAAACCAGCAACCCTCACTTGCCATATTGCCAACAGAGCATTTCCAACATTGTAGTTTCAACCATGTACCCGCCAATCCCCAGTGTTCACCTGCTCCCTCCCCCAACCCTCCCCCAAGTTCTGTCCAACCCATCTTCCCCACCCCTCCCCCCTGGACAAACCAGCACCACCCAACCCAACAGTATCATTACACCACTGTCTTGCCCCTCCACTGTACAACTACTACTTCCACCTTACCATAGATTTTGCCCATATGGGCATTGGCTCACATCCACCTTCTCCCTTTCTATTTTCTGTAAACTTATCTTCCAGATAAGTGCAAAAGTTTATAATTTTGAGAAGGTCCCATTTATCTATTTTTTCTTTTTGCTGCTTGTGCCTTGGGTATGAAGTTCATGAAACCATTACCTATTACAAGATCCTGTAGATGCTTCCCTACATTATCTTTCAAGGTTTTTATGGTCCTGGCTCTTATATTTAGATCTTTGAATCATCTTGAGTTAATTTTTGTATAAGGTATGAGATGGTGTTCCTCTCTCATTCTTTTGGATATGGATATCCAGTTCTCCAAGCACCATTTGTTGAAGAGGCCATTCTCTCCCAGTTGAGTGGGCTTGGTGGCCTTGTTGAAGATCAGTTGACTGTATATGTGAGGTTCTATATCAGTACTCTTAATTCGGTTCCACTGGTTAGTATGTCCATCCTTGTGCCAATACCATGCAATTTTGACCACTGTAGCTTTGTAGTATGTTTTAAAGTCAGGTAGTGTGATTCCTCCTACTTCATTTTTCCTTTTCAGTATGTCTTTGGCTATTTGGGGCCTCTTTCCCTTCCAGATAAATTTCATAGTTAGTTTTTCCAATTCAGTAAAAAATGCTGTGGTGACTTTTATTGGGATTGCATTAAATCTGTAGATCAGTTTGGGTAGGATAGACATTTTAATGATGTTTAGTCTTCCTATCCATGAACAAGGAATATTCTTCCATTTATTTAAGTCTTCTTTGATTTCCCTTAACAATGTTGTATAGATTTCTTCATATAAATCATTTACATCTTTAGTTAAATTTATTCCTAGGTATTTGATTCTTCTAGATGCTATTGTAAATGGGATTTTTTCATTGATTTCCTCCTCAGATTGCTCATTATTATTGTACAGAAATGCTACTGATTTTTACACATTGATCTTATGACCTGCAATTTTACTGAACTCATGTATAAGCTCTAGAAGCTTTGTTGTAGATTTCTCAGGGCTTTCTATGTATAGGATCATGTCATCTGCAAATAGTGAAATTTTTACTTCTTCCTTTCCTATTTGGATGCCTTTTATATCTTTTTCTTCTCTAAGTGGTCAAGCAAGTATTTCTAACACAATGTTAAATAGGAGCGGTGAAAGTGGGCATCCTTGTCTTGTTCCTGATCTTAGAGGGAAAGCTTTTAAAATTTCTGCATTGAATATGATGTTAGCTGTGGGTTTTTCATATATACCCTTTATCATGTTGAGGAAGTTTCCTCCTATTCCTATCTTTTGTGGTGTTTTTTTTTTTAATCAGGAAAGAGTGTTGTGTTTTGTTGAATGCTTTTTCTGCCTCTATAGAGATGATCATTTGATTTTTTTTCTTTCAATCTGTTTATGTGGTGTATTACATTGATTGATTTTGTTATGTTGAACCATCCTTTTATACCAGGGATGAAACCCACGTGGTCATGGTGTAGAATTCATTTAATGTGTTGTTGAATATGATTAGCAAGTATTTTGTTGAGGATTTCATCATCCAAGTTCATTAGAGAGACTGGTCTATAGTTTTCTTTTCTTGTGGCATCTTTGTTTGGCTTTGGCATTAGGGTGATGGTGGCATCACAGAACAAGCTAGGCAATGTTCCCTCCACTTCTTTTTTGGAAGAATTTAAGCAGGATTGATGTTAGTTCTTTCTGGAATGTTTTATAGAATTCACCTGTGAAACCATTTGGTCCTGGGCTCTTCCCCATGGGACGTTTTTGATAACTAATTCTGTCTCTTTACTTGTGATGTCTTTGTTGAGTTTATCAATTTCTTCCTTCATCAATGTATGCTGCTTGTGTGTTTCTAGGAATTTGTTCCTTTCCTCTAAATTATCCATCTTCTTGCCATATAATTTTTCAATGTATCCCCTCATAATACTTTTTAATTCTGTGGTGTCAGTGGTGATATCTCCTTCCTTAGTTCTTATTTTATATATTTACATCTCTCTTTTTTTCTCTGTCAGTCTAACTAAAGGTTTTTCAATTTTATTGATCTTCTCAAAGAACGAGCTTTTGGTTTTATTCATTTTTTCCAGTGATTTCCTATTTTCAATTTCATTTAATTCTGCTCTAATATTTTTTATTTCCTTCTTTTGACTTCCTTTAAGGTTAGTTTGTTGTTCTTTTTCTAATTCCTCCAGGTGTGCTGTTAGGTCTTTGATTTTAACTCTTTCTTTTTTTTTAATATAGGCATGTATGACTATGAATTTTCATCTCAATACAGCTTTTGCTGCATCCCATAAATTTTAATATGTTGTGTTGTCATTTTCATTCATTTCAAGGTAGTTATTGATTTCTTTTGTGATTTCCTCCTTGACCACTGTTTGTCTATCTTCCATATCTTCATCTTCCATATCTTTGTGCATAATCTGGTTCTTTGCCCCTTACTGATTTCCAGCTTCCTTCCATTGTGCTTAGAGATTACTTTGTATAATTTCAATCTTTCTGAATTCATTGAGAGTTGTTCTGTGGCCTAGCATGTGGTCTATCCTGGAGAATGATCCATGTGCACTCGAGAAGAATGTAAATACCACTGTATTTGGGTGTAATGTTCTGTATATGTCTATAACATCCAGATCCTGTAACGTATTATTCAAAGTCTTAGTTACTTTATTGATTTTCTCTCGAGATGTTGTGTCTAATGGTGATAATGGTGGATTAAAGTCCTCCATTATAATTGTATAGGCATCTATTTCTCCACTCCATCTTATTTTCCAGTGTTTGCCTCATGTATTTTGAGGCACCCTGGTTAGGTATATAAATGTTTATGATTGTTCTTTCTTCTTGATAGATTACCCCTTTTATTAGTGGTTTTATATAGTTTTGCATTTAAAGTCTATTTTGTCTGATATTAGTATAGCTACTCCCACCCTTTTCTGGTGATTGCTTCTGAGATTGTTTTCTAGTCATTCATTTTCAGCCTCCTTGCATCCCTGAGTCTAAGGTGGGTTTCTTGTAGACAGCATATAGATGGGTCGTATTTCCTTATCCATTCTGCCAGTCTGTTTCTCTTGACTGGTGAGTTTAACCCATTAACATCCAGTGTTATTACTCTCAAGTAATTATTTGCATTAGCCATATTTTCTTTGGGTTTATGTATGTCATATGTTGTTATTATTTTCTTTTTGTCTTTTTAGTTGTTCTTACACTCTCCTCCAACTCTCTCTCTCTTGTTGTTTTTTCCTTTCAACCTGCAGAACTCCCTTTAGTATTTCTTGAAGGGTAGGTTTCTTATTGGCATACTCTCTTAATTTCTGTTTATCTGTGATATTTTGAACTCTATCATTTTTGAATGCTAGCTTTGCTGGATAGAGAATTCTTGGCTGGAAGTTTTTTTCTCTAAACCTTAGCTATGTCATACCACTGCCTTCTTGCCTCCATGGTTTCAGATGAGAAATCAGCACTTAATCTTATTGAGCTTCCCTTGTATGTGAAGTTTCTCTTTTCCCTTGCTTCCTTCAGTATTTTCTCTTTGTCTTGAGCATTGGACAGTTTGACAAGTATATATCTTGGAGTAGGCCTGTTGGGATTTATATTGTTTGGGGTGTGCTGTGCTTCCTGGATATGTACATCCATCTCCCTCAATTGGGTTAGGAAGTTTTCAGCCATTATTTCCTCCAACACACCTTCTGTCCCCTTTCCCTTCTCTTCTCCCTCTGGCATGCCTGTAATGCATATGTTTGTGTGTTTCATGTTGTCGTTCAAATCCCTGAGTCCCTGCTAGATTTTTCTATCTTTTTTTATCTATTTGTTCTACTATCTATTTGATTTCAGATGTACTGTCTTCCACATCACTGATTCTTTCCTCTGCCTGTCCAAATCTGTTGTTGTGTGCTTCCAGTGTATTTTTGATTTCTTAGATTGTGCCATTCATCACCATCATATCCATTATCTTTTTATGTATGTTTATAATTTCTTCTGTGTGTTCGCCCAGTGTCTTTTTAATATCCTTAATCTCTTTCTTTACTTCATTAAGTTGATCCATGATATTTGTTTGGACATCTCTGATTAGTTGTTCCATGTTCTGTATCTCCTCCTGGTTTTTGGTTGGCTCGTTGGACTAGGCTGTGTCTTCCTGTTTCTTATTATGGGTTGTAATTTTCTGTTGGTGTCTAGGCATTGGTTTATCTTGATGAGTTTGTTCAGTTGATTAGCTTCTCTTTCTAGTCCAGGGTTTTTATTTTGTTGTTGTTTTTGTGTGTATGGTCAGTTTTCATTTTGACACTTCATTCCTCTTATCCTATTTCTTTGCTGTTGTCTATGTTCCCTTGAAAAAAAATTAGTGCCAGACAAGAAGAAAGAAGTATGAAGAGAGAAAGGATAATAGTAATACTAATAGTAAAAGGTAGAAGAGGAACTGTATAAGACCTAGGAAAATGAGTAATTAATTTAAGTAAGAAAGTGCAGAGGAATAAGATTAAAAAGGTGGAGTACAGACAAAGAAATGAGAAACCAAATAGAGAAATTTATCTATTTATTGGTTGAAGGGCACTTAGGTTGTTTCCAACTTTTAACAATTGTGAATAATGCCGCTATGAACATTGGTGTGAAAATACCTGTTCACATCCTTGATTTCAGTTCTCTTGGTGGTGGGATTGCCCAATCATTTGACAGTTCTATATTTAGCTTCCTGAGGAACTGCCAAGCTGTCTTCCACAGAGGCTACACCATTTTACATTCCCACCAACAGTGAAGGAATGTTCCTATTTCTCAATATCCTCTCCAGTACTTGTAGTTTTTTTCTTTTTAAATTTTTTAAAATAATGGCCAGTCTGTAAGGCATGAAATAAAATCTCATTGTAGTTTTTATATGTATTTTCCTAATAGTTAGTGATGTTGATCATCTTTTTATGTGCTTCTTGGCTATTTGCATTTCCTCTTTAGAAAAATGTCTGTTTAAATCTTTTGCCCATTTTTAAATTGGTTTTCTTGTTTTTGTCATTGAGTTGCGTGATCTCTTTATGTCACATGGAAATCAAACCCTTGTTGGTTATGTGGTTGCTGAAAATTTCTGTCCATTGAGTATGCTGCCTTTTCTCCTTCTTTACAAAGTCATTTGAAGCACAAAAGTGTTTAATTTTGAGAAGGTCCTATTTTTCTATTTTTTTCTTTTGTTGCTTGTGCTTTGGGTGTAAGGTCCAAGAAACCACCACCTACCATAAGATCTTGAAGATGTTTCCCTACATTTTTTTCTAGGCATTTTATGATATAGTTTCAGTTTTTGAAGGATAGCCTTGCTGGCTATAGAATTCTTCCTTGACAGTTTTTCTTTCAGAACTTTGAATATGTTGTCCCACTCTCTTCTGGCCTTCGTGGTTTCTGATGACAAATAAGCTATTAATCTAATAAAGCCCCTCTTATATGTATTGAGTTGCTTTTATCCTGATACTTACAAGATTCTCTCTTTTTCTTTGTCTTTGAGCAGTTTAATTATGATGTGTCTAGGTGTGACTCTCTTTGGGTTTATCCTACTTGGAGTACATTGAGCTTCTTGGATGTGTAGATTAATGTTCTTAATCGATTTGGGAAGATTTTAGACATTATTTCTTTAAATATTCTTTCTACCCCTTATTTTCTCTCTTCTCCTTGTGGGACCTACATTATGCATTTGTTGGTATGCTTGATGGTGTCACATAGACTCTGTTCCTTTTTCTTCATTCTTTTTATTTTCTGTTCCTCAGACTGGATAATCTCAATTGACTTATCTTCATGTTTGCTGGTTCTTTCTTTTGCCTATTCAAACTGTTGTTGAGTCCCTTTAGCAATTTTTTTCTTTTCAGTTAACGTACTTTTCAACTTCAGAATTTCTCTTTGGTCCTTTTAAAAATATAATTTCTTTCTCTTTTTTTTTTGATAGTCTCTATTTGGTGATGTATTGACTCATATACTCTCATTTGTTCTTTAAACATTGTTTCCTTTAGCTCTTTAAACATATTTAAAATATCTTATTTAAAGTCTTTTTCTAGTAAGTCCAATGTCTGGGATTTCAGGGACAATTTCTGTTGATTGCTTTGATTCCTGAGTGTGGGCCTTACTTTCTTATTTTTTCCCCATATCTTGTAAAGTTTGTTGAAAGCTGGGCATTTTAAATAATATAATGTGGCAACTCTGGAAGTCAGAATTTCCCCTCTTCCCCAGGATTTTTTGTTATTGAATGCTTATGGTAGTTGTTTGTTTAGTGACTTTACTGAACTCTTTTGTCAAGTCTGTATTAATTGTTGTACATGGCCACTGAAGAGTCTATTTGGTTAGCATAATGGTCAGTTAATGATTAAGCAGGGATTCCTTTGAATGTCTGGAGCAAATAAGTCTTCCATTCTTTGCTGAGAGGCCCTGAGTGCATGTTGGGGGTGCACATCTTTAACACTCAACCAGGCATTTGACAACTCTGCCTTAGCCTTCACTTCTTTCTTGCACAGAGCATCTTCATCAGCCTGTGATGAGCCCTTGGGTTCTTCTCTGGTCTTTTCTGAGTATGTGCAAAGCCTTGAACATGTGTGTGGCCTTCTAGACATTATTTCTTAAATGTTTTCCTTTTTGGAAAAAAGGACTATGTCAGGGGTTTTCAAACCCTATTGGTATCACATTCCCCCCACCCCTCTTTTTTTAAAGTGTTTTCATTACCCTATTGATTTTTCCCACTATTATTCACTGCCTCAGACAGCTGTGAAGTTATCAAGGGCCTCTAATTGTTTTAGACCAGTGCCCCCAGGGAATAGACTTTTTGCACTGGGTGAGTTCTAAGTCAGGTCAAATTAAAAAAGCCTTAAAATGGGGTCTTCCAGGATCTACCAGAGAGATCACATAATGACAATTCTCAGGAATGAGAGTTTGCAGGAACTCCAACCAGTCTTCCTCCTCTGGTGGATGCCAGGCTGCTAGTTTTCACCATGGTTGTGAGCTGTTGGTTTTTAAGGCTATAAGGGAGGTGGAGAGAGCGGAGGGCAATGGGGTATGTTAAAATGCCACAGAGGTGGTTATTCTTACCAAGATTCCATTGATTCTATTGGAATAAATGCTCTCTGGATTGCTGTAAGCCTTTGATAAATTTCCAAAGTGTCCTGAAAAAGTTTATTCTGATAATTTTTTTTGCCAGTTTTTTCATTGCTTTTATGGGAGGAGTTTTTCAGTAGTCCTTACTCTGCCATTTTCGCTGATGTCACTGCCAGTTAACTTTTTAACATCTCTGAAAATGTACATTCTGTATTCCAAACAATCATTTTACAAATGTCCTTTCCGATACTTTGTCTATTGGGGTAGGCCTAAAATATTAATAATTCTTCTCTCTCTCTTGCTCCCAATATTAGAGTTGGGCAAGTTATGCCCACAATCACAGCAGTGGCCCATATGCCATGAAATCTGAGGATCATTAACAGAATCTGCCACCTCCAGACTCCTCTCTCACTAGCTTCCCCCCATTGAATCTCCTACCATTAGCATTACTAATGGATAAGGGCACAAAGGCCTGCACACTTGTCTGTAGAATGTTCAACTTAGAAATTCACAGTATCATTGAGCATTCATAAAAACAAAACACTCATTTCCTATGAGGTTAACTACTTGACTGACACCTTGGTCCCTGAGATAATCAGACATCAAACAAATATCAAGATGTTCCTGGGGATAACATATAACCTTAGATGTCTAAGCCTTACATAGCCCCAGTGGTGGAGAGGTAGAATAGAGAGGCAGCAGGATGAGACAGAATTATAGTAGCTAAATAGTACATGTAAACAAACTAATTTCAAATCCAACCCATTTGGCTTTGCAATTTTAATTAAATTGTTTAACTTTTTCAGTCCCACAGTCCTTACTGGTAAAATGTATTAAACAATTCTTGCCACATGGGGTTGCTGCGAGGATGAAATGCATATACAGTTGCCTGACTCAGTACATGGTATCGAGGAAATGCACAGTTAATGTTGGTTGAATCTGAAGATCCGGATCTGATGAGGAATTAGGGGCACAGTGGGTAGACTGAGGACAGGAAAGTTTGTGGGATTGAGGAAAGACTGGAATCACTTCCACTGGCATGGAAACTCTGAGTTGGTTGGAACCTCACCTGTCTTTTTCACTCTGACTCGCAGTGCCAAATGCAGGACCTGTCTTGTAATAGGTAGGCCTACAAAATACTTGGCTATCTTAAACCTCCAGAAAACAAGATTCCACAATCTCAATAAGTAGCAGTTTAGTCATCTAATAACCCTGGAAGGGGCCGTTTCCCAACAACGTTTCTAACTCCCTCTTGTTGTAGCAAGAAACGATTTCATCTTATTCAATTCTTGGTGGAGCATTTCAGCTCCCGTTGTAGTTGAAAGGTGTGCTTCTCCTGGCTTAGCTGTTGTTAATTTCCAGTCCCTTTAATAATTAATATCAGGTCTCTCTCCAACCAAGCTGACAGACAGGCTCCTCTGCCTCTCCTCTTGCTTTTTAATTGGCACCTTGTGAGCTGCAAACTGCACAGTGCAAATGAGTTAAATATCAGGCTCTGGCTGACATTTCTTTGTTGACAAAATTCAGCAAGCTCAGCCTCGGAATGTTCCAGGAAGAATTGCAGAATCAGCTCAAGTTGAAGGGGCAAAAATGCTCCCGTGATTTTTTTTTTTTTTTAATGTCTTTGCAAGTGCACATTCACAGGGGTAAGGTATAGACTGGGATGGGAGATAGTGATTACCAAGTGAAAAGATAAAGATTTAGTTGATACTGTAGTCAAGATTGTGCATTTACAGGTCTAGCACAGACCCCTAGGAGCTATATAGCAAGCAATGTGAAATCAAGTCTACAAAGACCAGCCAAATGTTTATTTAATAGAAATCTGAGTGCCTGAGCTAACGGAGCCACCTCCTAGAAGCAAAAAGTCAGGTCAAGATGGTATACGTTTTGGGAAATGGTGACAATCATGTCAACAATGAAATGGCATAGACATAACCAAAAAGGAGGTAGCGAACTAGGAGTGGAGAAATAAGATCCAGAAGCGGAAACTTCTCAGGTATACATATGTGTGTGTACACAGTTGATGCTCATTATTCAGATTCTGTATTTGTGAATTCACCTTGTTGCTAAAATTTCTTTGTAATTCCAAAAGACAATATTGGCAGCACTTTCCTGGCCATCAGAGCTGTGAGAAAATGCGTCCCGACGTCTTCATTCTGTAAGCAGGCGTCCTCTGCGCAGTATATTTATTGTCGCATTTTCTCATTTTTGTGCTTTTTGTTGCTGGTTTTGCTGTTTAGAATGGCCTCCAGGCATAACACTGAAGCGCCATTTAGTGCCCCTCAGCTCCAGAAGGCTGTGCCGTGCCTTATGGAGAAAGTGCATGTGCTAGAAAAGCTTCGTCCAGGCGTGAGTTACAGAGCTCTTGGCTGTGAGTTCAAGGTGGATGGATCAGCCTTCAAGCGGGAGCACACATCAAACAAGATGATGTGTTGAACAGCTGTGAAAACGTTGTGACCAGAAGCTTGCAGGACCTGACCCTGTATGTCCCCTAGGAGCAGTGGTTCAGTGTTCACTGTTCGGTGTTCCTGACCATTTTATAGACCATAACTACTGCAGAAACTGAGACTCAGCTGTATATCAATTACACCCCAAATTCATCAACTCTATGCTGAGAGAGCTAGCTAGTTGCCGAGAAGATGCCTACTGGTCAAAGTTGAGTTCATACTTAAAAGCATTTTTTAAAAAAATCTGCTTATATATAATCTCACCTTCAATTTTTAAAAATTGTATTTTAGTTGATTGTCCTTGTAAATTAGGTTTTTCAAAATGGAAGGATGTAGATTTTCATATGTTCCCAGTTAAAGTTAATAGCAACCAGCCACTTAGGCTAATGATTCATATTTAAAATTGGGCCTGCCATATAGAAAGTATTCTACCAAATAAATCTTTTTGATCAATTAAATGGTTTTATTGTACAATACACAAATTATTTCTGTGATAATTGCCTATAAAAATGTTGAAAGGAATATGCTCCCACTGCTCCTGCATATCCCCAATAGATTTAATGACATTTTACCTTAAGGGAAGAGAATATCCATTTCCACATAGGTGAAATATTAGAAATAGAGAAGCTTATAGGCCTTGTGAGTTAGGAAAAACCCCCTTTCCTATTGCCTACTCAGTATATATTTTTCTCAGAAGTTCTCCTTGGTATCTGCATCAGTAAGTTTTACTGTCATAATAAATTATTCCAAAGCCTCTGTGGCTTTTGATCCTAAACATTTTTTTCCTCTCATGACTGCAGATACACCCAAGTGTCTTTTTGTACTGGGGATCCAGGTGGAGGAAGAGTTCCAATTTGGGATTTGTCTGTTTTGAGGCAGAGAGATGCAGCAAGAGAGCTGGTGGACTCCCCTCATGGCTCTTAAAGCTTCTGCTAAAAAATGGTGGGGGTCGCATCCCTCCTGTTCCGATGGCCAAAGCATGGATTGTGGCTAAGCTCAAATTCAATGAGGTGGCAACACGTGCTGCTCCCATGTCAGGCACAGCAAGGCCCAGGGCGCGGGCAGGGGTTCAGCTTGCCAGGTACAGTGCTGGACCTCCAGTTAAATTTAAATTTTAGCACAAAAGTATAAGGATGCCCCAAATATTTCATGGACCAACTCATACTAAAATATTTGTTGCATTTCTGCAATTCAAACCTAACTAGACATCTTGCCTTTTATTTGCTGAATCTGTGGCAGCCCTAGCAGGACGTCTAATCCTTCTGGAGGGCAGGTGTTACTGAGTCACTGCAAATGATATTATAATCTGCCATGCACCTCTAAATTGCTGCATTTTTATAGTTCCTTAGCTCAGGGAGTCTGTTTCCTGCTCTCTGTTCCATGAACTTTCCTGTCTGTGTCCTCTATGCCACCTGGTTTCATATTTGTGCCCAAATTACAATGGCCACCAGCAAGATCCCAGTTCCTCTCGAAATGTTTGTACTTATTCTCACCCAGGACCACAAAAAGTTCCTTACTTGTGGGCAGCAGGCAGCACCAGCCATATTTTTAGCCCTCTTCTCCTACTCCTTCTTGTTGTTTTCTCTCGTCCTGGAACCGCTCGAAGGGGCCTCAGCACTGCTTCTCTGCCAGTGCCTATCCTTTGAGCACTGTGGGCCAAGGTTGCTGGGGCTCAGTGTCCCCAAAACTGCTATTGCTCAGGGAACCAGGCTGGCGCTGGGCTCCATAGAAAGCTGGGGGGGCTGTCTCTTTCCTGCTCTCCGCTATTGCGGCTGGGCCCCAGACCAGCTCTGCTTATGTCCCAAGTTCCACAGAGCCTTTCGTGAGAGAGACATCATCTGCCAGCTCTGACGCTCGCCCTTCTAACCGCAAGGGCTCAAAGCCCAGGGACTTTGGCGGCGGCATCTGCAGCGCGGCTACTGGGAATGAACGCGCACAGTTTTGTATGGGCCTTTGCTCCTTCGCACGCGGCTGGTCTTCTCTGCCTGGCTTCTCCTACCCTTGCCTGAGAACGTTACCTATTTCCTTGTACACATCTGCCTGTTTATCTTTCCCATGTTCTCCTTTCCCTCCAGGAGTCCCAAGATACTGGTTTTTCTTTCTGGAATGCTTTATTCCATCTCCACCTTGCTGGGCTTTCTGTTCAATTCCCCAATACCTATCCTATTTTTTCCTCGATGAATTGCTGTAAGCTGGTGGAGGAATGGGCCTAAGGATGATCCAGTCTGTACTGGCTGTGATTGGTCCATACGACCCAATTCTAGGCCGGGAGATGCAGGAGAGTGTTGCCAGAAGCTGCCGTGAAGGTCTTTCTCACTCAAGAGAGAATGACAGAAGGTTACTATTTCTCTCCCTTCTTCAGTTCTTACAAGGAAGCAAACAGCAGTAACTGCTCTGACCGTCATCCTCCAGCCCTGGGGGAACCAGAGACAAGATGGAGTCAGCACCATGGATGGTGGAAGAGAGCGCAAAGCCTGTGCCATCAACAACATCACCTAACCGGTGGCTCCGGCCACTCTGAGGCCCACGCGGCTTCCAGACTTCCTCCTTGTCAGCTAACAGATGTACTCGCTGCTGAAGCCAGTTTCAGGTTTCTGTTCCTAATGGCTGACAGCACTCTGACCGCTACACGCCCTACCCTGTCTCTTCACCTGTCGGCTCCTACTTGTACTTCTGGGTTGAGGTTGTCATTTACTCACCATTGAGCTAGTCTGGGTTAGGTACTCTGTACCTCTGCTCTCATAGCCCCCTCGATACTTTGTCATTGCTGGTGGAATAATCTGCTTCAACTGCTAGAATATCATTCCCAAAGGGCAAGAGCCATATCTGTCTTGCTTGCTGGTATATCTCTTGCAATGCTATCCAAGGAGTGGAAGCTGATTGGAGGTTTGCTGAAATAAGGGGCTCCAAGCCCTTGTGCTTTGATGTGCCAGTAACGTCTCACTCACCCACTGAGGGTCAGGTGACCTTCACTGCCTGGTTTCTGCCTCCAATTTGTTATGACAATTCTGCTTGTCCTCTGCATTAAAACCATTTTGATTTCTGGCTCCTGTTTGAAGGCTTGCCCCTGCTCCCCACCTCCATCCTCCTAGCCAGTTATTCTAGGTTCCCTGGTCCTTGGTTCCTTACCTCTAATTGTCCCTTTAACTTCCGTCAGCCTAGCCCTCCTGCCCTGTTTGTGGTTCCCAGCCCCCGCCCCGCTTCGGCCTTCAGCTGCCTCCTTACCACAGCCCTCATAAAGTGCCACGGCAATGGTCCATCTTCTCACTTCTGAGGTAACTGCAAAAAGTGAAAGAAACGTTAGCATGTATGGGTGTTTTCTATCTCCCTGTAAACCGAATGGTGGGCAATAAGCGAGTGGGGTCCATGAAGCTCAGCTTCCAGGGCTTGGGGAGTTCTTTGAACATTTTATCCAGCAACGGGGGTATTTTTCCATGTAGCCCAGATGGCAAAGTTGAAGATTTAACAAAACAAAGAAGCTATCCTGGATCTTTCTCTTACACATGGGAATTAAAAGGTGGCTGCGTTGTGACAGACTGTCAGACAATCTTTTGTGACATAAATAGTGTGAAGAATTGCTCTCTGCTTTTCATGAGCTCACTCTATGATGGTCGTAATAGAGTTATTAGAATGGAATTGTGAGAACAAATATCCCCTGGATTCCACTTCTGCATTTCCCTTAGAGGAAAATGATATGTGAAAATATTTGCACTTCCTGCAAAGCGTTGAGACTTAAGTAATAAACAACACCCAGAGCTTTACTTTCAAGAGAAAAACCAAAGTTGTTTTTATCAAACATTGTGGTTTTGGTTTTTTTTGTTCCAGTAAGCTATTTTTTCCCTTTATTTTTAAAGAAGGTTTAGATTACATAAATGTTTTATTGAAAATATAGGGGATTCCCATATACCCCACCCCTCCCCCTCCCCCATTTCCCCCCATTTACAACAACTTTCATTAGTGTGGTACATTTGTTACAATTGATGAACACATATTGAAGCATTGCCACTAACCATGGTCTTCAGTTTACATTATGATTTACACTTGGCACTGCACAATTGTATAAGTTTTGACAAATGTGTAATGGCCTGTATCCATCATTGCAATGTTAAGTAGAACAATTCCAATGCCCCAAAAATGCCCCAATGTTATATCTATTCTTCCCTCTCCCTCTTCTCAGAATCTCTGGTGGCCACTGTCTGTATATCAATGACACAAGTTCTTCCATTACTAGAATAATAAGTCTACTTTCGTCCATAGTTGCATTCCCTCCTTACCTTCGTTCATTCATCAATCTTGAGGATTTTGGGATGGTGATGCCCACTCTGCTTCCAATTCAGAGGGGTTTAGATCCCATGGAGCAGATGGATGGAACTGTCTTCCTTACAGTTGTAGATACTCTCTGTTTTTTGGGATGAGCGTTGTCCACCATCATCCTTTTGTTTGTTGTCCTGGGTGAATCTGATGAACTTGACAGTAGGTGTTGGCTGCAACTCTTCTGAGATTCAGGGTTCAACCGGCATATGAGCAGCTGGAAGATTTAAGTTTCTGGGACATATATTTAATGGGTATAGTGCTAATTATTGGTTCAAGTAAAAGGGGCAGAAGAACCATGTGTGGAAAAATTATAAATGAGTCTAACTCTGATACATTGGGGAGATAGACTATCATATATTCCAAGGTAAGGCCCACTGCTGGGGTGCCAATTTCCTGGGGTTTCCACCCTGCTTATAGTGTCTAGATGTCTCTAGAGCCCTCAGGAGCCCCCTTTGCTTGATGCACCATTTACTATGGCAGTCAGTGAGATCCTCCTGAGATGTGCATAAGTGCAACCTCTGGAATAACTTCCCAACTCACTTTGAAATCTCTTAGCCATAAAAACTCATTTGTATTTAATGTTTCCCCCTTTTGATCTAGGTCTTTTTCCAAATGCATCACTAGTTGGGACTTGGTAATAATCCCTCAGTGCCAGGGATCCCTCCATCCCTGGAAGTCATGCCCTACACCAGGGGGAAGGTAGTGAGTTTATATGCTGAGTTTTGCTTAGAGAGGCCACATTTGAGCAACAAGGAGGCTTTCAGGAGGTAACTCTTATGCAATATATAATACTAGGCTAAGTTTCAGTTTCACAAGAACAAGGATCATAAGTACAAGTATCAATATCAAGGGCCTGGCCTCTTGGTCTGTCCTCCTTCACTAGGCACTGCCTTTGTACTCTAGTGATTCTTGCCACTCTATTAGAGAATGTAGCAAGACTCCCCAGGATGGGAATTCAATATTCTGTTTGTTGTTATGTGGGTCTCCACACACACAGACAGCATCCCATGACCACATGAACACATTCATATTCCATAGAGGCATGCCCCAAGTGCACCCTCCCCACACATCCCCCCACTACTGACACTCCTCACCAGTGATCCTCCCCTGCCACAGTTGCAATACTTCTGCAAACCAAAACCTCCCACAAAACAAAGCCAAATAATAATAATAATGGTAGAATAAAATAATTTAAAAAAATATTTTTTTTTTGCATTTTGCCTTTCATTACCATAAGATCTGTTATTTTTATGTATATTGACAATATCTTCTGTATGCTCCCCCAGGATCTTATTTTATTTTATTTTATTTTTTCACTTTTTATTTGAAGAAGCTTTAGGTTACAGAAAAGTCACATAGAAAATATAGGCATTCCCATTACCCCCCACTCCACCCCCTCCATTCTTCCCTATCAATAACATCGTACCTGAGTATGGTACAGGATTTGAGCAAAGGTCTGAATTAATCCAAGTCACAGCCTGCACTACTTCTCAGCAAAAGACCAGATGTACATGTCAACCATGTACTGACTTACCCAGTGACTTGAATGAATCAGTAAATCAGTCAAATATTTACTGAGTCCTGATTTTATACCTAAATTGTGCTAGCTGCGTTTTAAAAAAAAAATTAAAAAGTAGATTCACTCAAGAATGGGCTCTATGATGGAAATAATTTTTTTTTACAGTTTATTGAGATATAACTTCAGTACCTTAAAATTCACTCATTTTAAGTGTATGATTCAATGAATTTTAGTATATTAATAGAGTTGTAAACTTTTGATGGCAGTAATTTTTTACTGTTTAAATCTGCTTTATCCTCAGTCTGAAAGGGTGCCTGGAATATTATGTGTTCATAAACAGTTCTTGAATAAAATGAATAAAAATGAGATTTATGTCCTAAGGAGCTTACTGTGTAGATGAAAAAATGAGATATATATATACACATTAACAGTTAAAATAAGATAGTTTATAATAACATTCCAAGTTTATTCCCTTATTTATACATTCAGAAGATACTTACTGAATTCCTACTCTGTGCCAGATGGAACTGCTGTTGAAAGGTTCGTTTTTATCTTGGAAATAGCCCCCAATTCAGAAATGACTCCTGTGCTTTGTAATTGTTGAATGCACTCAGTCTTTTAATATTTGGGGGAGGAATGTCAGTTTTGTTTGACTTTACAAAAATTTCCTGCTTTTGTCAAGAACCAAAGAATACAGGGTGTACATTTGTAGCACATAGTTTTGAACCACTATTATTAAAGAGGAGACACTAAAGAGACACTATCTGTATCAAGAAAGTTTTCTAGACGTTGGATCAATGTGGCATAAGGCTTCTAAGAACAGGAACCATAATTTGAAATTTAGGGTCATGAGATATGAATTCTCAGTTTGACTCAGAAGCTAAGTTTTCAAAATGTAACTTCAGCTTTTAAAAGAAATAAAATTTGAATCTTTTATTTTTCAGTAAATAAAATCTGGAAATACTTGTTGAACTTCATGGAGTCAAAAGCAAATAGTTTTCAAACTGTATCATATTACTTTTAAGGAATTTAAGCTTATATTAAAGTTGATCCTTTCCAAAAAAAATATGAGTTAGTGATTGAGGTCAGAAAATAGTTTACACTTTATTGAGCTTTGGCAACTGAAAAAGTCTGATCACTAACAAGCCACTATCTTGGTTTATTGTTGTATTAAATCCCTTCATTATGGAGTGAGTGGCTGTGATACAAAACAGCTTCATCCAAAAGAAGCAGGAGAAATGATGAAAAAGAAATCCAAATTTTTTATTTTATAACGTTTGAAGTTCATTAGATTAGCCATTAGGTCATGGATTGGCTCTTTGTCCATTACTTTCTAGAAGAATGAAGGTAGGCTGACATGTGTACGTACAACCTAGATCTCTCAGAATAAGCTCTTAATGACTAAAATGCACCTTTCTGCGACCTTATAAATGGATCTGTTTACTACAGAAACCATTATGAGAAACATATTAGATCCTCCTTTTTGTTTCCAAAGAAATACCAAATGTCTCTGTTCATTGTCTGTTTCCATTTGAGTCCATTAACGCCCAGGAGCTTATTCAAACCATATTTCGGGTTTCAGCAATAAATGAATCCCTGTCTGTGGCATAGAGCAGAGAAATAATCTATCACTCATTTGAAGTACTGTCACTCCATTCGTGTGAGTAAGAAAGGCTGCAGATGCTCTGCAGAGCTACAGCCATGGAAACTCAAGGAAACCATTTTGAGTGATTGGTTATCTGGGTGGCTGAGCTGCTGGGTGTGTTAGTCGGCCAAAAGGGCTGCTGATGCAAAGTGCCAGAACTCTGTTGGCTTTTATAAAGGGTATTTATTTGGAATAGAAGCTTATTAGAAGCTTGAGCAAAGGTCTGAATAAAAGGTCCTAAAGGTCCTAAAGAGTTGAACTCAAGATACCATAAGAGGTACTTTCTCACCCAAAGTCTGTTGCCATATGTTGTCATAAGATGGTGGGCGACATCTGTGAGGGTTCAGCCTTCCTCTTCCTTTTTAAGGCTCGGAGGGTCCAGCTTCTTCTGATCTCAGCAGTAGGCTGGCATAGGGCTTATCTCACAGCTTCTCAAACTATCAGGCTCATCTTTCTTCCCGGGGCTTCTGCTGTGTCTATGAGGCTGCCTCTCTTCCTCTGTGTTCTTCTTCTCTGCGTATTTACTTCCCTGTGAGAGGCTGTTTTATCAGCCCACCAAGGGGGCTGGGACTCAATGCTGAGTCACTTTCTAATGACGTGGTTGAATCAAAGCCCTAATCTTGATTTAATAAAGTAAAAGTGAAACCTCTGAATTTAATACAATCAAAGGGGTATCATGCCCAGAGGAACAGACCAGTTTACAAACATAATCAATATCTCTTTTTGGAATTCATAAATAATATCAAACTGCCACACTGGGTATGGGGCAATGCCACCAGCCAGGACAGGTCAGGCTGCTAAGAAAGTTTTAGATGACACATTTTGAAATTGCTAGACTGTGAACACCCACTTTTCCCCACTTAATACCCTAGTAATCATGTGTACTCATTGATTTGGTATAACTTTGGGGGCTAGCCAATTTCTGTCCTCAGCATCTAAAGCCTTGCCATCCAATCAAGGGAGACTATAGAACTTAATGGGACTGAGCACAGATATGGAGTAAGACAGACCTGGATTTGAAATCAAGTTTCACAGTTTACTGGTTCGGGCTCTTAGGGAAGTTTCTCAACCTGTGTTAAAAAGGGATGATAACAATTATCCACCACCCAGGGTTGTTGAAAGCCATAAATGAGATAATAGTAACGGTGGTGCTATGTGTAGGGCCTGGCAAATAGTAACTAAATAATAAATTAAGAATGTTATTATATCATTATTTATTAGTGTCCTCCTCATAAAGATGAATGGGAGAATGGGGTCCTCAGTGACCCAGGCAGCATCTCAGGTGATGGCCATCAATTCAATTCAACCTAGTTTTTAAAAACACAGGATACAGTGCTTGAAAAGTGAGTAAGATGTCATTTCTGACTTGGAAGAACACAAAATTTTGTGCAGGAGATCAGCATGCCTGTATTTAGCTGAAATACTAATCAGATCATAAAGCCTTGTGAGTCAAAGTATGGTCTGTGGACCAGCGTCATTTTCATCACCTGGGAGCTTGTGAGAAATGAAGAATCTCAGGTCCTACTTCAAGCCTCCTGGAGGAGATTGTGCATTTTAACAAGAGTCCCTTTTGATGCATAGGCACACTGAAGTTTGAAAAACACCAGTCTAAAGTGTTACTACATTCTGTGGTGGTGATTAGTACTGATGGGGGAATTGGAGAATGCCTTGCTAATGAGGGTTAGTTTATGTTGCGTCTTGAAGTGTGACAAAGAAGGACAAAAAGTACATTCCAGGCAGAGGAAATAGTAAGAACAACAATATGGAGGTATGAAATTGTATTTCTTCCTAAATAATGGGTGATGTTTAGAGAGAAACCTTGAGTAGTCCATAAACTGGATTATAGAGACTATGGAATGAAGTAGTAGGGAATGAGGCTAAGAGTATGTTTGGCAACAAATGGTGAGAGGTCTTCAATGCCATGCTAAAAAGTATGGATAGCCTATATAAATGAAGAGAATGCAAATGTTTTGGGGCAGAGGGAGGCCTTGATTATTTCTTTAGGTGGTTCGTGAGGAGATATATGGAAGATTGAAGACTAAAAGAAAGGTAGCAGAGAGGTAGGAGCCCAATGAGTGAAGAGAGCCCCTAAGATAGATACGAAAAAGAATGAAAGAATCAAGAGACATTTCTGATTTCTGAGGTAGAATTTCTGGAAGTGTGCGAATGGTACTGGCAATTGAGTCAAGGATGACTTATGTTTATAGCTGAGCTGATAGGTTGGATGACCAAGAGATCAATGAGACTGGATCACAAGAGAGGGGGCAGGGTTACAAGGAAGATTGTTCACTTTTGAACATATTTGGTTTGAGGTATCCAAGGGACATTTATGTGGAGAGGCCCAAAAAAGGCAGTTTGGGATGAGAGGAAAGGTCAAGGCTGAGATTTGGATTTGGGGGACATCTCTATGTAGTTGAGAGTTAAATTCATGCATGAAATCAATCAAATAATGAGGAAGAAAAGAAAGCCCTCAAAACATCTAAGGTGGATGAAAATGGAAAAGCCAGTGTTTGCCAACCACAAGACATTCTTTATCATCTGCTCCCACTCTGCAATACTGCTTTCAAGACTCCCTTTCCTCTTTAAAATCGCCCTTGATTCTAATGATAAGCTGCTTAAAATTCCCAAGGGGTAGTCCCAGGCCTGGCATCTTGCTAGGAACGGCACTCATCTCCACCCATTTCTTCCAGGTGGCAATCAAACATAGCCACAGCGGCCACCCACAACTCCCCAGCGAGGGGAAACCACGTGTTACAGCCGTAAGCTAGCCAGAACCTGCATGCTTGATAATTGACTAGCTCTTGTGCAGCTCCTCATACCTCATAAGGATCTCCAGCAAGCTCAAGCAATTAAATAACTTGCTTATATCATGTGTGCTTTTCTGTTCCCATGGTGATTTTCCATCATCACCTTTATTTCTCAAAATAACCCTGTGCGGTAGGCATTGTTTTTACCCCCATTTTTCAGATAAGGCAACTGGGGCTCAGAGTAATTTTTCCAAGTTCTCATAGTTCGAGCTTGATCCAGCCCAGGTTTTTTTTTAAATTCTAAATCCCACGCTGCTTCTTCCACTCTGGGCTCTTGTCCTTAAACTGTTAACAGCTTATTTATATAGGCAAGCTTAGTGAGTTTATTTCTTTCAGATCTAATATAATGGCCCAGCCATTTCATCTGATAGAACGTAAAAAATATAGTAATTTCCCCCTGGTTAGGGAGGGGGGCTATATATCTTCATCTTCACTTATGTGCTGCTACTGCTAACTGTGGTCTTTCTCCTAGCGGCTACAGCAAGGGCAGTCTCGATTGATTGCATTTGATAATCACATAAGGTAAATTGATGATTGGAAGCAGCAGTGCATGTAAAGTTATTTTAATCCCCCAAACTATATTCTAGTAGAACAACAAGTTAAAACTTTGCTTCGTTAGGATATCAGGGCATGGCTTCCCTCTCATTAGAAGCTGTGCATTTGTTGACTGTAGAAATATTCGGCAGCCTCAGGGTTTGTTTAAAGAAGACCTGCTAGTGCCCAAACACCTTTGATGACAGTGAGAATGTTCCTAACGATGGTGGACTGGTCAAAAAATGTGTTTGATTAAGAAAAGAAAAACTAATAGCTTAGAGCTTATTCCGAAGTGCACTATGGGGTATGACATAAACTTTATGTATTATCACTGTTTCAGTTTCCTGGCTGCTAAAACAAATACTACAAATGAGTGTTCTTAGCAACAGGAATTTATTGGCTCACAGTTTCAGAGCCAACTCCCAAGGTTGGTGTCTTCCGGCTGGCTGGCCGTCTTTGGGGTGCTTTGACTTATGTGGCAGCATCTTCTTTCTCTTCTGGGTTCTTTTGAGTTCCAGCATCTGGCTGCTCCCCATGGCTTCTTCTTCCACATCCAATATCCTTTGCCTATACGGACTTCAGCCATATTTGGATTAAGACCCACCCTCATTCAGTTTGGGCACATCTTAACTAACAACACTTTCAAAGGTTCTGTTTACAATTGGGTTCACACCCACAGGACCGGGTGTTGGGACCAGAACATGCCTTTTGTGGGAGACATGAGTCAATCCCTAACAATTATTTAAAAAAATTTTTTTTACTTAAAATGAGTTTGTTTGTTTTTACATTCTACTTTTTGATGATTGTACCAGAAGAAATTACTTTGTACAAAGTTATATGTGTCTTTACGTTTTTAAATGATACCAGAACACACGTACATACATAAATACATGTGTGTGTAATTTATAGGCGTGTATAAAGCTTCATGTAACATCACAATGCACTTTTTATACAAAGTGCTCCATAAGAAGTGGAGAAGTACAGGCTGTGACATCAGAGTGAATGGGATCTAATCCAGGCTTTGGCATATATAGTTGTGTGGCCTTGGGCAGATTACTTAAGTTTTCTCATCTATAATGAAGGACTTGGTAACATACAGCTCATATCGGGTATGAGAAATAAATCAGATAGTAAGCACCATTTACTGAACATCCCCTTTAGACCCTTAGGGAGCTGGGATTCCGAGGTGGAGGCGAGACTGAACTGACCAAATGCATTTTAGATATTCACTATGGCTCAAGGGTTAATTTTAATATTTCATAAGGGAAGCAGATGTGGTTCAAGCAATTGGGCTCCCGTCTACCATATAGGAGTTCCAGGGTTCAATTCCTGGGGCTTCCTGGTGAAAGGTGAGCTGGCCCATGCGGAGTGCTGGCCAGCACAGGAGAGCTGGCCCATGCAGAGATCTGGCGCAGCAAGATGACGCAACAAAAAGAGACACAATAAGAGACGCAGCAGACCAGGGAGCTGAGGTGGTGCAAGAGATTGAGCGCCTCTCTCCCACTCTGGAAGGTCCCAGGATCTGTGCTGCCGTTTAAGAGAAAACAAGCAGACACAGAAGAACACACAGAGAGCAGACAGCAAGCCCAAAACAATGGGGGGAATAAATAAATAAATAAAATAAATCTCAAAAAAAATTTTATAAGTCAATAATATTCTCTTTTCATCTAAGAGTTCATGAGAGCATCATCACAACAACGTCTTGATTCACCCCAGGTCCCTGGCTTATGTTATTACTTGTACTTATCACAGCTACCCTGCAAGGTAGGTGTTTTAATCCCCTTTCTGAGGGGAGGTCCAGGGAGATGGAGTAACTCGCCCAAGATCACACAGCTAGGAAGTGTGTGCTAGGACCAGAACCCAAGCCGGGCTGCCGGGCTCCTAAGTCCTCCCTCACCCCCAAGATTACATCGCACCGGCCAGAACCACAACTGGCACTCAGGCCCACTGACAACCTGCCCAGGACTCTTTTCCAATGCCATTTTCTTGTGGGTAAGCTGACACTCAAGGGTAGTCTGAGATGATTCCAGACACCTAGGCAAATGTTTTCAAAACCTCTCCCCAAAGCCACAGCCTGGGCCTCCTGAAAATTTCCCCAGTATGTCTCTTGGAAGCAGGGACAACTTCTCTTCCCAGAACTCCAAAAAGTAATTATCAAGATGAGATCAAGCTCAAGTGACCCAATAGGGCTGTGACAAAGCTGCTCGTGGGCAGCTGGGCACAGGTCAGTGAGTAAAGGCTAGTAGGAAAATCAGGATTAGAAGCAAAACAAATACCCTCGTGAGCAGAGACCTGACAAGAGGACAAAGGACGCCCGTTAACGTCTCAGTGTGCTCACATAGTTAAGGCTGCAATTGACAAAGATAGGGGGAAACCCCTGCTTGCTTCAAGGGGCTAGCGATGGAAGACCCCCACAACGTCCAGGCTCAGCTTGGCCAGCCTGTGGTCACCAGAAGGAAGGACGGGATGTGGCTCGAGGGTCACAGGAAGTGGCCTTTAGTCTAGATTCCAGCCCTGGCTAAGGCCTTAGCGTGGCCACGTGGCAAAATCTGATGTATTTACATGTGTCGTACACTTTATGTATACATTGCATATGGATTTGTCATTTATTGTATATTTCAGTTAATTATGTTTATAACATACATTTTCATTTGTGATGTTCAGCCATTTTTCTGTTTTACACTGTTTCTTCATATATGTAGACATATGGATTCCAAATACATACGAAGGCACGCCCCCCTCGCATCATACACTCATGGTATGGGATCTCAGAACTTGGCCTATTTTTCTCATTTTACTCATGAACAAACTAGATCCCAGAAAGGGTAATCAGTTCAGCAAGGTCACACAGCTAGCTGCAGATACTGCTGGAAGGATGGGGCGCTCCTTCTGCGTCCTATGGACATAAATCTCTGTGTGCGCACACTGTGAAATCACGTGGAACCTCGGAGGGAGTGTCAGTGCCTTCACTTACCTCCTATGCAATTTTGGGCCACAGTTTTCTCATCTGTAAAATGAGGATATTGATCTCCACCTTAAATGGAATGGCACAAAGGTTAAATGAGGTCGTGCCTGTCAGCCAGCCGTCACCATGCCTTGTACCTAGAGGCTGCTCAAGAAAACCAGTCCTCCTCCCCACCTTTAATTACCACAGCAATGCAACGTGCATTTTCTCTAAATGAGTATGAGTTCATTTATTTGGTTTAATATTTTAAGCACTGCTTAATTTCAAAATGATTTGCAGCAACTGGATGGCCAGAGAGAAAGACGCAGATTTAGAGTGACACAGAGGTAACGGTTGTAACCTAGGAGTCCGTGACGTAGGGTGTTTACAGACTTTTAGTCTCACGCAATCCCACGTGGCTGCATTCTGTGGAAGGGTCTTGTGTTATCTACAAATAAGCACGTTTCCCTGGTTCAGTCACACAAAAATCAGCACTGCAGCGTGGACCCAAAAACCTCTCAAAGAATTCTCATTTATTTATTTGAAATCCTGTTTTCAGAATTTTATTCTGCTTAACCAGACCTCTCAATCTGCCCTGACAATTCATCTCCACATTTCAAAGACTATGAATCATAAATAAATATTTCCATCTATTATACAATCTCATAAAATTCTTAAGTGGGGGATGGATCCTTAAATCTAATTTCCCCATTACTCATCTAAGGAATTTCAAGTGGGGCTGCTTTTCTTAAAGACGGATGTACATTGTTTTTGTGGCTTGTATTAGTATGAATTGCTGACAGAAACAGTGGCAAATAACGTGTTCACGTTGACTGAACCCAGGGGGAAGTTAAAAAAAGAGTGGTGATAGGAAAAAATGAATAGATGGAGATTCCAGATGATCTTTGGTTGGAATTAATTCTTGTATCTACTTCTAGAGTAGTTGAAAACTCTCTTACCCCTTGAATTTCTGAGAAGGAAGAGAATTTTCTTTGTTTCTTCACACCTTTCTTTTTCCTTCCTTGGATTTTTCCTTAAAAATTTTTTTCTCCTTCTTTCTGCCTTTTAGGCAGCCCACTTTGAAATAACTTGAATGTCAGCCCCGACTATCTATATGGCAGGCACTATGCTAGTTGTTGCAGCAGGAGAGAAGAACACATAGCCACAAACCAGAGTGGCAAATCCACCCAAAGAGCACTGCTGATATACATTTAGTCCCTCAGAAAGAATTTCTGGTGGGAAGAGACTACAATGTCTTGTTGACAAAAAATGCTGTTTTCTCTAGTAATTGTATTTCTCAGGCAAATGAATAAATTGACATGGTGGTTTCTAAAGTAAGCGTCTTGGAGTTGGGCGAGTCATTTCCCAGGATCTGCTGCCACGGGGTTAAATGATTCTGCTCTGCTGAGAGATTTGCTTCCTGGCACTCGGAAACCCTGGCGATTCCAGGAGGATTCAGGCACCCGCTGGGAGACTCGTTCTGAGAGTTCCACCTAAAATCTTAACCAGGCAGCTAGGAAGGAGGGGATAGTTTGAGGGACTCTCCAGAATGCTTTTATATAAATTTCTAGCTGGAGTAACGTTTGGGCAGAGGGGAAAGACTGCAAATGTTTGTGGAGTCCCCATTACAGTGTAAGCACTGGACTGCTTTATGTTCTTGGCTAATTGCCTCAAATTACACATCCAGTCAGTATGTGTAATTGCCTCAAATTACACATTCATATGGGATTTTGAATCTAGATGCATATTCTGCCTGTTGTTTTTTTGTTTGTTTGTTTAAGAATATTATTATGATATATCAAGAACAGAAAATGCTTTTTGCTTTTTGGCATAGCATATCCATTTCTAAGTATCCCTAGGAAATAATCAGAGATGCACATTAAGGATATCAAGATTGTTCATTTCCGTGTTATTTATACTAATGAAACACTGGACATAACCAAGAAAACCAACAAGAGGAAAGTAATTAAATAAACTATAATGCATTTATGTTAAAATATTATAGAAAATTAAAAGCAACATTTGAAAACAGGAAACATTTCACGATGTAACACTAATTGACAAAAGAAGCAGCAAAACTGAAGTGCATGATTCCAATATTATTTTTAAAATGCACAGAAAAAGTGCTAGAAGGAATAAGTGCTCATCTCTAGATCATGAGTATACAAGCTAATTTAAATTTCTTCATTTTGCTTTTCAGTAATTTTCACATTTTCTTATATTGAACATATCTTATTGTGATAAAATATTTTTTAAAGAATTGTATTAATTGAGGCTCTTCATGAAGTGATTTTGAGTTTTCAAAGGGCTTCCACAAATATTATCTTTTTTAATCTCAAAGTAGACCAGGGAGTTATCATTCCCTTTACAGATGAGGAAAATGAGGCTCAAAGAGGTAAAGTGTCCTGGTTGAACTCATAAACAAAGTGAGATTTCGGACTTGAACCTCGATCTTGTATTTGATATTCCTTCTGACCATCACGCCATCCCTCTTTTAAGACCCTGTGGCAGTTTGAGATTATTTTATGAATCCCAAAAAAAGAAAGATTATGTTTGTAATCTAATTTATTCCTCTGGGGTGAGACCCTTTGATTGCATTAAATACAGGTGAGGGGGCTTTGATTAGATTATTTGATAAGATTGCTTTGGGCTTTGGATTCGACTACCCTTGCTGGGTCTGATATAAACACTCACACAGACACAGGAAGAGAGAGCTCTGTCATTTTTGATCCTGCCATGTGACAGAAAGAAGAACGCTCAAACAGCTAGAAGAGATGAGCCATTTGGCCTGATAGCTTACAGCTGAAATTGGGAAGAGACCAAACAGCTGAGACTAGTATAGAAGGCCTGGAAAGAAACAAGCCCTATGCCAGGAGAGAGAGGGCTACAGGGTCACTTAAGCATGAAGCCTCAAGAGGCTGGGCCCATGGAGCTCAGGAGGAAGCGGAAACCAGAGGGAAAGGAGAGACCAGGCAGAGATCACCCACCATCTTGCTTCAACACATGGCAGTTGACCTGCTTGAGAAAGCACCTCTTATGGTGTCTTGAGTTGGACTTTTCATGGCCTTGGGACTGTAAACTTTTACCCCCAAAAAATACCCTTTATAAAAGCCAGCAGATTTCTGGTACTTTGCATCGACACCCCTTTGGCAGACTAATACAGGCCCTGTATACTTGGATGATCAAATCAGAATCTAAAATCTTCCCTAAGTAGCTTTGCCTCTGCCTGACCTCTCTTTTTAGTCCCTTAAAGAAATGTGCAAAGAACGATAACTGGCTACCCATACCTACAAGTGCCCATTTTGTTTTCTCTATCAAAGTATTGTTTTTCACTACGTAGGCTAATTTATGGACTGACAGTAAATGGCACCTGCTGATGGCCTGACCCTGATGCATTCATGAGTCTCAGAGTCAAGTCTTGGAGTCTAGGAAGTAAGGTTTTTGGAGGTGAAAGCCCACAGTATGGATTACACCTTTTTCTACTTTGAAAAGTCCAGAGCTTACTTGGTAGCTTGTTTACTTTTTAATGCTTACCTTATTTTAGTATTTTAAAGTTAATCTAGTTTAAAAGAAGTATTTAATGTGCTCTAAGGGCTAAGGCATACTGATACTGGATCTCTTTCAAAAAACTAGTTGAATGATATCTTGTCATAGTTAGTTGTTCCAAGGACCTACGCGATCAGTGCCCTGCGTGAGGACCAGTACTTACTAGGACATATCACTTACTCCTGTCTCAAACCAACAGAGAAGGGAACACTGTCTTGATTTCCTCCAAATGATTGAAAACTAAGCTAACCTACCTGATTAATGTCAATGTTAGTCAAAATTTGGACTTTTTATCATAGTATAGTATTTAAGTTGATCTAGCAAAGGATCAATTAAGCAATTAGATTCTATGGCTCCAAACTTTGCACTAAATGTAGAAAGCAAAACCCAATAGTGAGAGGAGTTTGGGGGGAAAATACTGTTCAGTGTCTTTAATTTTTTCTTTCCCAGTTTTCTCTGGAGATCAAAATTTACATGGTGACATGGATTATTGCAAATGGAATCAGTATGCTCAGTCATGTTGCTCTTGTGAAAAGCATGATAAAAATGTGCAATACGAACTAACCGATGTGTACCTGACAATATGGACCATCGAGCTAAAAAATATGAATTTTGGAATGGGTTTGCATGGGTTTTGAAGAGCTAACCAGATTTTCAAAAGTTGGTATATCCCAGGAAAAAACAAGAGCAAGAAAGAATGTTTTTCTCGCTTGAATGGAGATGAGGGCAGCATCTGCTCTTGATCTCCTGCTGGCTGGAAGGAAATAGATTGTGCTCATCCTGCAAGGAAAGAGTTATGCTTGCTGCACCTCCACTTTCCAGCTCAGAGATTTTCTTCCTGGAGCCAGCTGAGCCCTGTGGCCTTTAGTGCCTGTCAAAAGACGGTACCTAGATCCTGACAAAGGGGCAGGAAGGCAAGGGGAAGGAGCACAACCACAAAGTGGATTGTTAAGAATACTTTAAGATCTGTTGTCAGTCCCAGTACTGATACCTGGGTATAACTTATCCTTGAATAAATCATAAACGCTATTCACTTGTGTTAGATGTAGCATAAGTCATAGTTCTAGGATCATAGCAATGTGGTACAGCTCCCTGAAGTTCATTATCTTAATTTTTTAAATAAAATTTTAATCTTTTCTTTTTCTGAAATCAACTTAATAAAATTGTAGTTAAAGACAGTTTGCACATTCCCCTACATGAAAGAAGCAAATGATTGCATTTACACTAGGAAAAGACTTTTGAGCTGTTTTGTTAGCACATCTTTTTTATGAAGAAAGACAGTGAATAACATCTCTAGTTAGATGATTCATGCTTTGATCCGACTAAGTTTGTTCAAGGATGTTATGCCTACTGGCAAATGAATCTGACTTCCTTCATTTTCCTCTACAGGAACTAGGCATCAGATTTTCAATCCTAACTGGAAGGAAAGGCAGGAAAATAAATATTGATTTTCATATTCCCGGCACATGTTGGTAGAGAACCTTTTGATTACAAATTAAAGTCATGGTTTATTTCAAATTGAGAGAATATATGGATATCAAACATTTGCAGGGTAGAAATACTCAGAAGTATTTTTCTGGGAACCAGATAATAATAAGATGTTATAGAGCAAACTGTATACCTTATGGAAGAAGAAGCCTCCTGCACAATGATTCCCAAAATTTCCTGTGCATATGGGTTACTGGGGTTGCTTGTTAAAATGTACCTCTGGGTTCGACAGAGTTTTAGAAACAGAAGATTTGGAGAAGGCATTTTAACAGGCAAGCCAGGTAACTCTGACACAGGTGGTCCACTTATCACTTTAAGGAATACTGGTCTAGCACATCTGTCAGTTTCATTGACTTACAAGGAACATTATGGGATGGCAGGAAAATCATTCAGGGCTTATCTAACAGTATACTCAGGTAGAAAGATGTAATCTTGAAAGGATAAGGCTTGCCCATTATAGCTGAGTGGCAGCTGCCAAGGCCTACTTTGCTTTTAGAGCAGGAAGTATAGCTTCTATGAGTGAGCAATCTTAGGACAAGGTTTGACCTACCACACATTAGTCTATATTTAAATCAAGGGGGGGCATTTGAATTGCCTACAGCACCTCAAAATTGGCTATTTTGAATGCAGAAGAATGTCCAATAAAACACAATGTGTAGTATAAGATTTACATCTAGCTCCAAAGCACACACTGAGAAAGGGGGAATAAAGTGTGGGTCTGGGAAACAGGGGCCCAGGGTTAGACTTAAAACCCTGTTACAATTTTAATGTGTCTTTGGTCAGTTCACATAATCTCATGAGTCTTCACTAAATCAACATTTCATGAAATTATTTCTTAGGTTTCTAAGAATGTCCTGAGAAAGGCCAACCCAAATATGTACATCATGTCTAGCTAAAAGTTTTTTAAAATGCATGTTTTTACTTAGTAATAAGGCTGCTACATACCAGTGTGATAGTAGAGGCTTGTTTATCAGTCTGAGTTCCACATCCACATGTATGGCAGGACAAGGAAGCCTAAGATGGTTGTAGGCTTTGCCAGAACACTTCCTAATCGATGATCAGTAGAACTTGTAAACTCAGTCACCTCATCAATTGAACAATCCATCACTATCAGGATGACCAACCACTGTGGTTTCCTAGGGACTGGGGGGTTTCCTGGGACATGGGACCTTCATTGCTACAACAGGAGTTGCTCATCCTCTCCAGTCCATTATTCATCAGGTATTTATGGGACATTTGTTCCGTGGGATTGTAGTCTAATTCTGGAGACAAAAGAAGCACACAAAAAATAATTGAGAAAGAATTCTGTGCTAACCTGCGTGACACTGTCTCCAAGTATAGTTGGAATTCAGAGGTCAGTGTGGGATATAGTTACTACAGAGAGCGTTATAAATTAGTTGGACTGGATCCAAGTTTTGAGATTTTCAGTCCTGCTTCCTCTTTTACAAGAAATGTTGCCAGGCTTTCTGTGCTCATGAAAATTAGGATATACATTTCAAACATGTCTTTAAGGGCATGGAATAAGAATATTAGTTTGAAAATTAAGTTGATTTGAAAATCTTCATTTGTTTATTTAGTCAATCACTATTTACTTATTCTTACAATAAGTTCCAGGACACAAAAATGAATAAAATACAGTTCCTGCCCTTGATATGTTTACTGTCTAGTGAGGTGATTAATAGGTAAAGAGAGAAGATCAACTCCACCAGAGGGGACCTGTGATGGAAGCATTCACAGAGGGTTACGGGTGCCCCAAAGAGAGTAATAGGTGGAAAAAGAAATGAGAATTCAGTAAATAACCCTATCCTTTCTATACTTAATATCAAAATTTCTTGTTGGACATCCTTCGTTGTAAGGCAGTCAATTAAAATAGCTTGATTAAAGTCACTTTGTAGTAAAACAGAGATTTAAGGAGAAAAAAAGAAATCACACTGCATATTTTAATGAACTTTAGAATGTGGTTGCATTTTACCATATGCACCCACAGTGCTTGCATCGCGGCATATTTTAGTAAAGGCAGACGGACCTATCAAAGGTCAGTTCAGAGAACGGCTGTTCATAGAGTGTGAGCAAATACACAGGATATGCACTTGGCTGACTCAATGGTGCCCCAGAAATCCGAGCTTTGGAATTTCCTGATTTTGTGGCATTGAGGAATTTAGGTGGAAGTTAGGTAGTGAGCGGGATTTGACATTTCATCAGAAGGTTAAAGCACAGCAAGAAACCCTTAAAGTTGAGAGTGCCATGAATTATAGTTGCTGTGGCTCACAATTAGAGAAGGAGAGACAGCGAACGAGCCGGAGAGAGGGGGAGAGGAGTTGTGTGTTCACCACTGTGACATCTGCTGGAACATTAATGAAGATGAATAAGGTCTGGTTGGCTGCAACAAAGGAATTCATGGCCTAGAGAAACTGCCCAATATGCACAATAAATACTGTACTTACTGCGGAGAAAGGGAGATAAGTAAAAGGAGAATAAGAGTGAAATAAACATCGACTCTGGAATCAACTAGCCTCTTAATTCAAAGTATCACAGGATGCACAGCAGAGTTTGGGGACCAGAGTATGTGGCTAGAAAGGCCGTGATAATTCAGCTCCATCTCATCGGCACGGAGAGTATTGCTGATAAGAAAGTGCTGTCACAGTGACCGTATCTCCCAATAGACACAAAAAATCACACACACAAACAAAACTCTCACAAAAGCTCCGAAAACCTCAAAAAGCACAGAAAACACAAATATCTCAACTGAGCAGCCGGTAGCCAATAGAGAACTGGACACTGGGAAGGGGGGAGGGAGCTGAGCCATGTCATAGAGAGAGGTTCATTTCCTGAAGTGATCGTGCCCAGATTCTATCTACCATGAGGGTAGACTGCCCCCTTGGCGTCTAGGCATTTGTTTTCCCACCGGTGAGGGGTCTGGACCATTGGCATGACCTGGGTTAGAGCACGAGCTGAGTCAGCAGTGATTGCCTTACCCAGGTGCTCCAGAAGCCTGTGAAATGAGAATCTCCCCGCACTTCCCTGGGGAAATTTGGGGACATGAGCCCTTGTGTGGGTGGTGAGCTAGCAGCCGGCAGCTAACATACATGCCCAGGTACTGGCTCTCGTGCATCCAGTCACGTCCACACCTGTGTAAGGGTCTCCTAAGCCTGGCCTGAAAGTCACAAGGCAGCACATTGTACTTGATTAGGCTGTTGATATGGGTTTAATTCTTTACATTTATCCTCTATGGGGAACTTTAGAACATTTTTTATTTTATTGTTTTTGGTTTGTGTTTTCAGTAGCCAAGTCTGGAAAATAACCTGATCAAAGGCAAGATGCTTTTACATCAAGCATTTAAATTACATTTGTGGGAACCAGGCCTGGGATGCATCCCTTGATTCTAGCCATGTGTGGATCTTGCTCTTTGGCCTCCAAGGTGCATCATCCTGATGTCACTGGAGGCTGCTTATCTTCTTTCTACCTGGATGCACATATTTGGAGTGGCATCCTGTGCACTGTGCTCTGGAGGTGGGTCTGACAGCGCTCCGTCAAATCCTGTCTCTGCCACTTACCAACAATGTCACATTGGACAAATTATTTAACCTTTCTAACTGTGCTTTCTCCTGGAAATGTTAACATGAATACATATCACAGTGGGTTGAAGCAGAGGATAGACTACGTGTGTGAAGTACTTAGCACAGTGCCTCTCCCACTGCTATACTCAATGGCTGCTATTTTCACGTGCCCAACACAACATGCTCTGACTTATAAATATCTGATTTACCGTGTCCCCCACGTGCAAAGAGGATGGTGCCATTAGGAAGGCAACCCCAAAGCCTACTGCCAAGGCCGGAACTCCCACTGTCCTCAACAGCTTCTGGCCCAGTTGTTCAGGGTCTGCCTACCATAGTTTCATATGATTACAGAACTAGGAATTCTAGATTAGGGCTTCTGGGGTCTATGTTTTTGACAATCTGTTTTAGAATGGGCTTGGTGTAGATCCCTGGAGCCAAACATACACACTGGGTATGGTGACCATGGACCAGCTTGCAGTGTAGCATGGATGGTCCCAGCCTATTAGAAGTAACAATTCAATTAAGCCCCAGGAAGCCTTTCCCAGACCCCAAGGACCCTATATCAGGCAGTGTGTCTTGCCTTTCAATTTGGAGGCAAACTAGCAGGGCTGCTGCTTTATCAACATTTCCTCTGGCTTTTATATTTATTAGGGAAAAAAACCCTAACTGTAAAATCTCTTCATTGGTTTGTTTCCCTGGCTTCCTGTGTTCACATAAACATGCCAATCAGTTCAGAATCCTCTTTATACCTTTCATTTGGTCAGAAAGATAAAGCATATGAAGAAAGCTCCCCCACCCCCACCGCCCCAGCCGTCTCCCTGTGTCTGAGTTCCAAGCTACAGCTTCTGACAGTGGGGAATCGTACCCGTTCCAGCAGCTTGCTCTTTGTAGAGCTAAAACTGTTTAAGTTATAACAGCATTCCCTAGGCCTCCTGCACAAACAAGTCACATTTGCAACCAAACCCACAGATACCACAGTGTGGTACCATAAAGACTTCAATTCGGCAAAAGGCACTAGGTTTAACACAAGCCCTTCAGGAGCCGAAAGCCGTTCCTCAGTCCTTTGCAGAGAGACTGATTTAATTAAGATGTTTTATGCCCACTTTTACATTTTAAATGTAAGAATTTAAACATCAATAATATTAAATAATTCTGTCTTTAGAAGCATATTTTTCCCCCCCAAAAAACAGACAGGTTTTCATTTGCGCAAAATACTCAAGCATCAAGAGCCACCTCATTAGCTGCCAGGCTTCACTTTGTCTCAGTAAATTAGCAGAATGTAAATGAGTCAAGGTCCATGAAATATCTCCCCATTGATTACTTTTCCTGGTTTTGCTTCAAATCCTTCAAGGCTCAGCTACTTTGACTCTACTCTTTCAACTTAAGCATTATTTGCATGAAAATGACAGTGCTTTTTTCCTTTTAATCAGAATCCCTGGAAATGCTCACAAGGCATTTTACCAAGTCATAGGCGAATCTTTTTCAGGGGCATTTGCTTTGAAATGGTGAAAAATAATCAGACAGGAATGTGCTATCTTAGGTTGGCAACTTACTTTAGCTTGGGAGCTATTGGCAAGGCACTAGCAGTAATTGCTGGTGCTACAAAAAGCCTTTCTGGAGGAGTAGCCAACAAAAATAGGTGGACTCATCCTGGCCTAATTTGGCCCTTGTCCCACCCTGCTAATATCAGATTTCTGGGCTATGTCCCAGGAAGGCACAGTCGAGGTAGGAGAGGGTGGCAGGATATCACGGAGAAAAATAGCACTAGACACAGACTTAGGATGACCTGGGTTCTAGTCCTGGTTCTGACATTGTGACCTTGGCCAAGTCACTTGCCCTGAGCTGTGGCACAGAGAGGTTTTATGTTATAAGCCAATCCTAGAACCCACTAGCTGTAGTCCTGCTCCTTAAACGTTCACTCGAGAAAGAACATAGAAATTCAAGAGCTGTGCTCTTACAGAGATAGCGCTGAGCCACTCAAATTCGTTTTTCTTTAAAGTACTTGTTAGCGTTGGTACTTTATTATGAGCATCAAATTACAACATTCTAGCACTGATGGTGTAGACCAGTGCGCCATGCCCCTGTGGACGAGAGCCATTGGGGTGGGCCCTCCTGGCGGCTGGCCGCCTCCCTAGGAGTGGAGGCTTTTCTAGAGATACTCTGATGGCAAATTTTACTACAAAAGTAAAATTGAACTCTCTCATTTGTAAAGGGGAATTGTCAGTAATGACTACTCCATCTTCAAGGGGTGGTTGTGAGGAGCGGCAAAAAATGCTGCTGAATATAAAACTCTTCGTGAAAACTGAAGGATTGTGTCAAATATAAATAGTTTGACCCAAACAATTGTGACCTATATACAGGGACCTGTCCTCACGTAAAAGCCAGGAATGGTCAAAGGAAGGCTAAAGACAACACAGAGAGCGTGAAGGTGTAGGCATGGACACCACGAGATTGGAGTGGTTCGACTCTTGTGGAGAGGACCAGAACCCACAATTGCTGACTGATCCAAAAGTATTTCCTGAATGAGTGAATGAGTGAATGACTGAAAGAGTAAATGAATGAATGGTGTAACCGTGCCATGTGATAGTATTCTGGATTACGAGAGCCAAAGCAATGGACTGCATTGGAAGACCTACCCCTGCCCAGAGCTCTGGTGCACAATATGTAGTACTGTTCTGATTATCTATTGTTAGGCAACAAATTACTCCAACATTTTATTATTCTGTTGCTGGACTGGGCTCAGTGGGACGGTTCTCACTTGGGGTCCCTCAGATGGGTGCAGTTAGGTTGTGGTTGTGGCTGGAGTCATTTGAGTATTTCGCTGGGTGGAATGATCAAGCTGGCTTCGTAATCATGTTTGGCACCTGGACGAGGAATGGCTGGAGCAGCCGGGGGCTCTCCAGGCCTCTTCCTCCAGGCCATCTCTCCTTATGGCTAGCTTGGGCTTCTTATGTCTCCAAGTAGCCAGTGTTTTCGGTGGCTGGCTCCTCCCAGAGGTAGTATTCCAAGAGATCATGGGAGAAACTGCACGTCTTCTTTTAACCTTGTCTCGCCATCACTGTCCCCTCGTTCTGTTGGCTGTGAGTGAACCAGAGAGCCAGCCCAGAGTTCCAGAAAGGGGGTTACACAAATGCTGGACTATTAGGGCACGTGAAACATTGGGGAGCCATCGTTGGAGACCAGCTATTACAGGTACACAATTAACAGTCATTTGGCGTATGTCTTTCCCAAATTCAGGAGCTCATTCTAGGCAAAGAATGTCTTTCTCTTGGATTTTAATTTGTTGATGAGACTGGAGAGCCAGATCAGACCTAGACATTTTCAAAAGAAAAATGAAAACATTGTAGAAATGCTAATAGTCTCTTTAAATCCCTTCTATCAATTCAGCTTCAAGAGCTGTGTTTACTTCACAAGTATATATGGAAGAGCCACTGTGTACAAAACATAATATAAAAAAAAAACAAAACAACCAAACATGATTTCTCCTCAAGGAAGATAAATTCAAATAGGTTTGAGACTCCACGTTCCAGGTTCCCACCAAGAGCCTCGAGTCTGGAATTACCCTTCCTCAGACCAATCACATGCTCCAAAGCTCTGGAATGCAGCAGGTCTTTAAGAAAGCTCCTTACACAGAATTCCATCTGGAGAACCTGTTCTAGTTATTGCCATTGAATTGCCACTTCATCATAAACTCCATTCAAGCATGTGTTTATCCGTGCCTTCTTTCATCCCAGTCAATATCTTTCAAACATTAGCCACTGGTTTGGCATCGTGCGGTAGCAGCCTAGGCTGTGTGTACGCACTCATATGTGCTAAAGTGAATCTCTTAACGATGGTTTCCAGGAAGATAAGCTGATTAGAATGACTGCTATTTTAACCCCTCATATTTGCAAACTTTACTATTTCCTATCCACACAACACTCACTGCTCTCTAGCCTCTGCATCACTGTGCCTCCTTCCCCCTAAGGCTGCTCAAGGTGCGCTTGGCCACGGGCTGTCTCCTTGAACGTTGCCACTTGCAGCCATCTCCCCTTCCTCTGACCCCATGGTATTGTTTGTCTGTTCCTCTGCCTGTGACTTAGATGCTGCCTCATGCCGTACTTGGATTTCCCACATTTATTCAAAGTTAATTTTCTAATATTACCTACAAAACCTCTTTCATTACTCTTTTTTTTTTAATTTTTTTTTTATTGTGGGTAAAAATCAAATTTTTCACAATACAAACCAATATTTGTAAAATGATATATAAATATATATGCATATATGTCCATTTGCTTACATAAATGTAATTTTATATATATATATATATATATACATATTTTAAAAGGCGCTTAGATTACCTAAATGTTACACAGAAATTACAGGGATTCCCATGTTCCCCACCTCCCACACCTCCCATAACATCCCACATCAACATCCTTCATCAGTGTGGCACATACTTTACCATGCTTTATTTGCTTTCGAGGATTTATTCCTTCCTAACACTTATTATATGTTTATTTTATTATTTGCATTTTATCTCTTTCACCCAATGGCAGATAAGCACCACAAAGGCAAGAATTTTGTTTTAGCCACTGCTGTGTCTTCAGCACCAAGAAAAGTGTCTCACACAGTAGATGCTCAATAGATGCTTGTTTCGCGGATGCCTGTGTGGCCTGGGCATGCCCTCGGCACTCTTGGACCCAGGAGTTCGGTGGTGAATACGTCAGCACGCGCCTCATGTCTCAGTTTCCCCACGTGCCAAATGGACCGCACGCCTGCTTCCTTCCTACCTTGCAGAGATGTTTGAGGATAACTAAATGGTGGTTCCTAATCTGCTGATTAATAGTTCAAGTATTCCCAGGGTGCAGCCACGGTTGCAGTTTGTAAATTGTTCTGCGGTTACTTGGATTAAAAAAAGAAAAGGCATATAATCAGAAGCCACTTCATCCAAATGTAACAGTGTGAAATGTGTCAGCTTAATTATCCCCTGTAACAGTCAGAATAAATTAACCTTCCCTATTATCATCCCCCAGCAAGTCTTTTCCCTCCCTCTGGCCATTGCTCCCTGTAATCTTTAAAAAAAAAACTGTGAGCCTGGACAACGTGGAATGCCCCCTATTCAATCTGGGCCAAAAATGTTGATTTCCTTGTCCCTCTGTCCCTGCTGTATGGCATTATCGCTCGTCAGCTCTGAAACTCAAGCAGGGCAAGATCTGCGTGGCTCTAGGCAGGGATGGCGCGTGGGCCAGAAGCGCCATTTGCAGCATCTGTGGGATCCTGAACCCTCTAGGTCATGGCTTTCTGCAGACACAGCAGGCTGACTGCATAGAAATAATTCCATCCAGGTATTTTATGTAAACTCCAACCAGCAGGGCTCACTTTTTTAGCTGGAGCATTGGCCCTTTTCCCATTACCTCTGTGGTGAGCAGGGAAGGACATAGAGAAACTGGGAGGCAGAGGAAATGAAGTTTTGGAGCATCCTTTTCCTCCCTGTAGCCCCAGCCCCCTTTCTCTCTTCTGGTACCTCTGCAGCTCTGTTTTCCACATTCACCTATTCATTGTCAATCCCTCCCTCCCTCCATCCACTTACCATACACTGACCTGATGCCCACCATGTGCCATGCTCCAAGATAAATGGGTGAGGGAGATGCAGCCCCTGCCTTCAAGAGTGCAAGATCTGAAAAGGAAGAGATCTGCGGTGCTCCACTTTTCAGGGGCCTCATTACCACCCAGTTCTAAGTAATTCTGTTTGCGTCACACGAACCCACTTTAAGCACCAACACTCCAGAGTGGGGCTAAGGTGGTGGCACAGGGTGGGTGGCAATAAATAGAACACATGTCCACAATCCAGGGAAGAAGAAACGGGCTGTTAAAAAAAAAACTAATATAATAGAAGGGAGAGCAAGGTTAAGTTCTGCAGAAGAAACAAAGCACTTAACAAAGTGCTGTAACTATTCTGAGAAATGAGGGTTTACATGCAGGGCCTGGGAGTAGACAAGGAAGTCCAAGGAATGTTTCTTGAAAGAGGAGCCCATTCGTGAGGAGGTTGAAGGACACTGGGCCGTCTTCAGGCTGCTGAGGAGTGTTCCAGGATTAGCAACGTGTGGCCGTGAGAAGGCCGAGGGTTTGCCTCACAAAGATGGCCTTAGATGCCCAAGGGAGGGAGCAATGGGTTCTTTGTTGGCTCACGGAGAGGAGTCCCTGGAGGCCTTGAACAGGGGAGAGATTGCTCGGAGCTGTTCCTCAGTAAGAGCTGTTTGCAGTCATAGGTAGGACTTCGGATGAGTCTGAAGACCAGTGAATAGGCTACTGTGGGATTCTAGGAAAGAAGGAATGAGGCGGTGGGATGGGATGGCTGCAGGCTCAAAGAAAGTGTGCACAAGTTATGCCCATGGAATTAGCATTCTCAGCTGAACAAGTCAGCGCTGCAAAAAGGCTCTCTGGGAACAACCAAGGGGCTTGCCCTCCGCTCATCTCGGGTGACATTTGCATTTTAAGAGGGTCCTCCCTTCATCAAAATGAAGATGTTAGCCATGGTCAAATCTGCACCCTGACTTAAGGTCATTTTTTAAAAAAACAGTTCTTTTGATATCAAAACATTCGAAAACCTATTACATGGCTTGGTTTTATTCACTGGTTGAACTCTGCCAAAGCCTCCTGGAGTTGTTATTTTTTTGTTTTAGACCTTTCCCTCTACGCTTTGCGCATTTGCAATTATCTCGTTTGCCCTTGGCTGTGCAACCTGATTGTGTGGGTAGGTCGCAGGCTGACCCAGCTTCCTTTCCCCGCAGCAGAGAATTTTCACAATCACTTGTTTTCATGCCATTCTCCTGGATGCTACACCAGGATAATGCATGTCAAGTGGTTTTTCCTGCAGCAATTGGACAAATTATATTGGTCCCTCTGCTCCTTCTCATACATCTTTCCTGTGATCACAACTGTGTATTTCAGGCATGGCCAGACAGGACCCTGTGCCTCCAAGCAGCCACAGGGTGTAAATATCCCACTGGCTAGACCTCCACGGGACTTTTGCAGGTGAAGTAGGCCACCCCCTATGCCACGAAATATGTCACCCACCAACCTTTTATCTGAGAACATCTCCATCGTTCACCCATCCATTCATTTATTCAGCCATCCAGCCATTCATTCAACGTGCATGTATCTCCTCCCAGGCTGGTACTAGGAAGTGTACACAATCCCACCACCCCACTTGTTAAAACATGCCAAGACTTCCTTGCTGGTCTGTAAGCAGCCATTCCCCTGGTCCGTCTGAGCAACCGCCCCCTTCTCCAGACAGCCCCAGTTGCCCACACCTCCTTCGGAGCCCTCCCCCAACACAAACACATACTTTCCTTGACCCAAGGCTTATCACCTGGCACAGCCAGCATCTGCTCTGACTGGTTGGTGCCCAAGCTGCACCTGTTGCTAAAGTCACTGAATCCCCCGCCCGCCCCCCAGTTTCACACCCTTCTAGGTCAAAGTGGTAGGCTAGGATTCTGGAAGACTTAGGGGAAGATCTTGTCTTCATGTAGCTTCCAGTCCTCATGGGGCATGACTGGGATGTGCCTAGGGGGCAGGTAGGTGCCCCTAGGCAGAAACAGAAGGTTCTATGTGTTGTTAGAGAAAGGAGAGTTTAGTTTTTTTCTGGGAATGTTAAAAAGGGCTTCAGGAAAGAAGGTGGCAATTGAGCTAGGCTTTGGAGAGTGAGGAAAATGTGGACACATGGAGTTGTGGGACAAAAGGAAAATTATGAGGGAACAAGAAATCCTTCCATGTGCGTGGAGAGCAGTTTTCCAGGATGACAAAAGAAAGCAGGATGGCACAGGACAGTGGGATGGTGGGGGCCATATTAAAAAGAAAGGGCTATGGCCACAGTACAAAGTCACTTTAAAAGTAAGCATATTGCCTGGAAAGGTGGGGGAAATTTCAGGAGAGAAGGTTTTTTTATACCAGCACAGATTCATTTATCTATTGTAGAAGAATCACCGAAAAGCCCGAGTTTGGGCCTGAGAGATGAAGAGAGTTGACAGACACCGTTGGGGACAGTTAGAGACTTCGTAGACCCAAGCTAGTGCAACAAGGCCATCTGAGCACTCAGGGAGGAAGGTGACAGAAGCCATCTACGCCAGGCTCTATGGACACAGCTGTACCAGCCTGGGCATGACTTTGGCCTCTAAAACTCCTTATTGTTATACTCACATGAGCTAAGGCCTTGTGACTCCGTTCTTGGAATCAACCCCACGTATGTCCAAGGTCAGGATAAGTTTATCTCAATCAATGAGAAAATTGTGTTGAGTCCTTTATTTATCCAAGACAGTTGGAGGGGACGTGGGGCTGACTCACATATCTAGGTCCTTCGGTGTTGATTTTACAGTCTTGTCTTAAAAATTGCATCTCGGGAAGTGGGTGTGGCTCAATGGATAGAGCTCCCGTTTACCATATGGGAGGCCCCGGGTTCGCTTCCCGGGGCCTCCTTGTGAGGGCAGGCCAGCCGGCCCGTGCGGCGCAGTAGGCTGATGCAGCAAGACCTCACAGCAGGAAGCGGGTGTGGCTCAATCGATAGAGCCCCCCGTTTGCCATGCGGGAGGCCCCGGGTTCACTTCCCGGGGCCTCCTTGTGAGAGCAGGTGGTGGGCTGATGCAGCAGGACCTCACAGCAAGGGGGAGATAAGCAGACACGAAAGAAACACACAGCGAATGGACACAGTAAAACACAAGCAGCAAGGGGGGGATAAATAA
>JAQZBX010000617.1:0-102727 GCA_029593785.1 Cabassous unicinctus | reverse complement strand
GAAGGCTTATTATGATCATTGATAATGCTGTGGGTGAGGGCATGCAAGAAAATGAAGGGAAGGTGATTAGTAATTAGGGAACTGAGATAATTGTAATATATTGGCAGAAAGTTTACAATATTATTGCTTTCAGTTATATAAAAAGTAAAATATGGGTGATCAAGCTAAAGCATGTTGAATACTGTGAAAGCTTTGAGATCTTACCCTGCTTGCAAGCTAACAGGATAGCCTGCCACAGTTCATTGATGCTAGCAAACTCAGGTATCAGACCCTCCATGCAGCACAAGCTTCAGATTTGCTTCAATTCTTCTTGCTATCCAAGCCCCAAGGAGAAATCCAGAGAGACTCAGGGAAGTTGTCCATGCAGTGGGTTTCTTGGTACATCTGAAGAACTATAAGCTAATGAGACCCCAATTCTCAAAGGGGCTACAAGCAAACCGTGGTAATCAGAATAATGTTCCTCTTCAAATATGCCCACATCTAATCTCCACAACCCATGGATATGTCACCTTACATGGCAAAGGAGATTCTTCAGGTGTGATTAAGTTAATGTTCTTGAGTTGGGGAGATTATCCTGGAATACCAAGTTGGACACAATATAATTTGAAAGGCCCTTATAAACACAAGAAAAGTGGAGCGTCAGTGCTAGAGTGATGTGGCATGAGAAAGACTGGACTGACCATTTGGCTTTGAAAATTGAAGGGGTCTATGAGCCAATAAATGCAAGTAGAAAAGTCACAAAACTGATTCTCCCTTAGAAATTTCAAAGGTGAGGACAGCCATGCTGAAACTTTGACTTGAGCCCAGTGAGACCCATTTCTGACTTCTGATCGCCAAAACTATATGAATATGAATATATTTTTGTTTTTTGTTTTAAACAACTAGACTTTTTACAGCAGCAATAGGAAATCAATATACATGTCTATTGAACCTTTGTCACAGCTAGAAGACATGATCTTTACTATCCCGAGTTGCGAAACGAGGAGGGAGACACTAGGTTTACATTCTAAGGCCTTTTGCTCTCCACACATTCTTGAAAAGATGTCAGAAGCACAGAAACACCAGAGATACACAGAATTGTCTCCCTATTTGGAGATTTCCAATCATAGTGTTGAAAGTGCTGCCTGGTTTCTTCTTGCCACTTATTGTAATGTGTGTGATGAGTGAAATAAAATAAAGGAAGAACTTTTAAACAATATATTAAAACTCAATTGTTTGTAAAATTCTCAATCTTTTCCTCAAATCTAAGACACTGCCATGAAAACATAGACCAAAGATAAGGCTGAAAGTATGGCTGTAAAATCTCTTTTTGATACTTCAGAAAGATCAATGGTTGTGTGTCAGACAAAAGTCTTCTAAAGAGATTATTTGTATGCCTCATATATCCTTTCAATCAAATATTAGGGATTTTAAGAAGCTTCCAGGCATTGTCCCTTATTCTGCTCAGATGGAAAGCCAGAGAGAGAAGGACTTATCTAGGAGAAATTTGTGGATGTGGTTTTAATCTAATGTTATGGAATTCAGTAAGATTCACAAACTTTTAACAACAATTATATACTTAGGAATATTATCAGTTTGGACTGAAAGGGACAGAAATATTGCTAAATTTAAAGAGGTATTTTAACTCAAAATATTCTTCTGGCAGTAAGCAGACTGAGAAGCAAACACATGCTACGTTTCATGAAAAAGGCAGGATGACTCAGAGGGTGGAACCAAGAGCCCAAGATAATTGTTTGTTGCCCTTGAGATTTAATCCCAGAAATCCCAGCATCTGTCTGGTTTAATTGCAGCATTGTTACAGACCAGTGACAGCTTTGTCACTTTGGTTTCATAGGACTTCATCGTCCATTTATTCTCAACTTTTTATACTAGGTGTACTTAGGTCAAATAAATTGCCACTTTAGTTTCATAGGACTTCAGTGTATTTGAACAGTAATTAAGGGATTATACTTAAGAAATCATATCCACAAAACCTTTCACAACCAGACATGATATAGATACAAGGATCTGGACTTTGAGCTAATCCTGCAATGGTATTATGTTTTAGGGGGACCTTATGAGTGGGTGAGTATATTTTCCTTGTAGGAGGGACATAAATTATTGAAGGCCAGAGAAAGGATTGTGGGAGCCAGCCTCCAATATATCTTCTAATGATTCTTTTCTCTTGGTATTCTTGCCCTTGTGTGGCCCCCTCCCACATATTTACCAGTGGTTGCCCATGTGACAAACAGCATATGGCAGGGTGCAAATATTCTCGCTGTCCTGATTTTGTGATAATCAGGATAGGCTAAACATTCGCTATATTAGAAATCATGCATATGTCCCCAGACCTAGTTTTTCTCCCTAGGTCTGGCTTTTAGAATGCTGGTAATAAACCAAGACTGATTTATTATATGACCATCCTGTATGGGAAATGACTGTAACTCTAGGCATCTTTGGTCAACCTTCAGAGATATAGCGGGGGGTCGGATGTGGCTCAAATGGTTGGGCATCCATCTCCCATATGGAGGGCCCTGGGTTCAATTCCTGGGACCTCCCAGTAAAAATTAAGAAAAGGAAAATATAGAAGGCATGTGGGTGCGCTGTTGGGCCCCGCAAAAGGGTACGCCATTGGGCCCCATGAGCGGGTGACTCCCCCGGCCCCGTGTGTGAGTGTGACTTAGGGCCCCTCTGAGCCACGCAGCAAGATGATGACATCACAGGGGAATGACACAAGGGAAAGCCAAGACCAGACGTGCCAAAAAAACAGGAACTAAGGTGGCGCAGGTGATAGGACACCTCTCTCCCACATCGGAGGTTATGAGGATCAAATCCCAGCGAAGACAGGAGGAGAAGGATGAGAAGAGAGGTCAGGAAACAGACACAGAGAATTTCCCAGTGAATGGACACACAAACATCAAAAACGGGGGATGGGGGTAAAATGGATAAAACTAAATAAATAAATAAATAAAACTTTTAAAAAATAGCATATGGCAGGAATGATCTTCAATTCTGAGTTTATGTTATAAAAGGCTGGGGTGGTTTCTCTCTCTCTCTCTCTCTCTCTCTCTCTCTCTCTCTCTCTGTCAGGTTAATTTCTCAGACAGAAACAAGTTGCCATATTTTGAGCATCCCTGTAGAGAGGCTCTCATGGTTTGGAACTGAAACCTCTAAGCAAGAGCAAACTAGAAACTGAGGTATGTGAGCTTGAAGCAGATCTGCAGTCCCTTTTATGCCTTGAAATCATTGCCATGTAACACCTTGAATAGAACTTTGTTAAAAACCCTGAGCTAAAACCACCCAGATAAGCCACTGCTAGATTCCTGTCAGAAACTAGGTGACAAAATAAATAGTTTCTGTTTTGCACTGCAAAGTTTTAGGGTGACATGTTTTTCCAAAGCAATAAATACCTTTACTCACTTTTCTTTTCCCAAATTACCTTAGTTCAAAAGAGCAATCATAACATAATGAAGGAGATATTTTCAGACTTACAGAAAATGTAAAAATTCAAAATACCTTTTCAAATGATAATAGAAGATATTATAATAAATATATTTTAATTGCAATCATTTTAAAAAGTAAATAAACACTATACTGCTGAGTACATGAAACATTAGAAATGTGACATGTTCTTGTCCTTGCTTCAGAATAAAGTGGTAAAGCACACCAAAAGATTTTTTAATTTATTTTCTGTTCATAGTTTGAATTTTGAAGAAAGAAAGGTAAATTTATACACAAGAAGGCATCATATAAAAACTAAATTAATGTATATTATTAACGGAGAAAAAAGCACCTGGATCATAAAACGCTGACCATTTTTTCCACAATTTATCTTGTAGTTATAATACTGACCAAGTAAAACAATAAATTGAATAAGAAATAGGTGCTTTTTTAACTCTATGGTATTAGTTGTTTTGAATATTTTTAATGTTTAGATAAAATGTTCTAAATATGCAATTTAGAAACAATTGCAAAGTACCTCATCTGTAATGATTTATGCAAAGCTCTTGATAGTTTCTAAGATACTCTATTCTATTTTTGCTACCAGAATCAGTTTCCTTTTTTATTAGATGCCATCAATTCATTAAAGTTGTTTTTTTTTGCATCTTATAACAATGGAATTCTAGAGTCTCATTTAAGATGTAAAAAGTGAGATATAGAAATATTTAAGTGACTTGCCAGAGTTACACATACTATTTATGTTACAAGGTTTTTCCTTTCCTAATGTATTCAATAATTAAGAACCTCCTTGCATATGCTAACTTTCTTCGATAATCTCTTTAATTAAGAAATGAATACTCTATAAACTTTGTATTATTTTGTAATTTCCCTCATTTTAAGTAACAGTAATTAGAGTTTTATAATAATTAGTACATGTAAAATAGCACAATTTGGGAAGAAACTGATAAGAAATAAATTCCTATCATTTTTAATTATTTTTCCTGTGTTTGCCATTGAAAAGTTTCTACCTTGGTGAGTCAAGATTTCTTTTGTTTATGTTTCAAATACTTTCTCCATTTGACAAAAGCAAAATATTAATCTCTGTTCCTATTTCACATGTGTTTGTAGTGTCTGCATTTATTAACTCAAAGGATGAGGAATATATTGGACCACAATTATAAACTTTTCTTAAATTTTAAGGAAACATCCTACCTGCATATACTGAATCATATATAATTGACTCACTAGTGTGAAATAGCTGCCATCTCCTAATAAAAATTCCTATTTATGAAATCAAGGTTTTATAAAATCTCTAAACCATTTGTCAATGTTTGCTTCAAATTCAAGTTTTAAAACTAAGTGCAACATTTCAAAAATAGTTTCATTTGGACAATGCAAGTATCTCTTCAGGACCAAATCTTTGTTATTGTCAAATTTTTCTCAGAAGTTTCTCAATTTAATCCTCCAATTTATCTTTAGAATTACATTAAAGTTGAAAAAAAAAAAAAAAACAACAACCTTGAAAACTTTGTGGTAGAAGCTTCTAGTGCTCCATGGATTTGATGGGCCTCTTCCTCCAATGTCATGGTTGCAGTGGTGTGTGATTACTTTTCTGCACCTAGGAGTAAAGTAGAGCTTTTTTCTTGACTATTCATTTTGTCCAGATATTAAATAAGTTGTTTTATGCTTGAGGTTTGCAAAGTTATTTGTGAGCCCTCCTCTTTCTCCTTTCCCTAAGGATGTTTCTAGGCAAGGTCTCATGTTTATCAGGAGCAGACACAAAAACAAATTGCTGGACACTGCATGGAAGAGTGCTGCGCTGGAGTATCAACAGGCCCCCATGGTTTTGTTGAGGAACACATAAAATTTTGTTATAGCTTGTCTTACTAATTCTTTAGTTTTAAGCCTTTCTTTTCAGGGATTGTAATTGGCCACCATTTTGAAGCATCAGGAACAGGACCTAAGAACTTGATGTAAGGCCTGTGAGATCTGAGTGGGCCCTGACGTAATCTGAGTGGGATCAGCCCACCTTGGAGGTCAACTGTTGACAGATCCCATAAAACAGCTGGACAGGACTTCCTGCATCTCTCTATTTGAGGATGTTTTTGACCATTGGAGTGGACTCAGATCTTGTTTCTGCCTGACTGCATGAGTAAAGATTCCCTTAAACAATGGTCTAAGTGATGGTGGATAAATAACCCAGCTTCCTTGTCCCTTCATATGACAAATCTGTCTTTACCATAAATAATATATTAGTGGTCTTGACTACCAGTTTAGCACATAGCAACCTACCTGTTAAGAAAGCCTTTATTGTTTTTCCTCTTTTCCTGTCACACTTGCCCAGGTTATGCTATAATTCATGAAGCAACCTCCTAAATAAAATGTTAAACAATCCTTGTCTCAGATTCTGTATGTGGGAGACCCCAAACTAGGTCAAAACACAATTACTGATATAAATGTATCTCCTCTTCATACTTTCAATGATTACATAAAGACAAAGAATACAGCTCTACCTTCTAGGCTTTGCTTTCAATGCCAACTTTGTTAATAACATCACCTAATCTGCTAACACTTACATTGCAGATAATAAAGCTTGAGAACCCCTGACTCAACAGGGTCTGAATCAATGGTAAAAGATCAAGTAGAAAGTATCATTATGTCTCCATGTCAGTACCATATCTTGCCTACTTTTACATTATTATTATACATTTAGAAACATCATAATTTTGGAGTATTCCTTCAAATGTAAACATAATAAAATATTTTCTATCAAGGCAAGGAAATAAAAGGGAACTCTCCAGTTTTCCAGGATTTGTCTGAAAGTAAGGGAGATGTTTTAACTAACTAGCCTTTATAGTTTAAATGCAGTTCCCTCTTCTGATTGGTGCCTGAGAACCAAGTAATCTTTTACCACCTGCTGTAGGAATTTGGTTTTCAGTGACTTGAAGAGCTTGATGCTGGAAATGCAAACATTGCTTTAAGAACCTTGTGCTGACAAAGCTGCACATGCTTCAGGAGACTGGAGCTGGAGAAGTTGTTCATGCCGCAGTGGCTGGGAGCTGGGGATTCATTGTATGCTGAAGTGCCAGGCACTAGAGAGGGGATATCCATGCAACAGGAGATGAACTCTAGAGCACATTGGAATAAGGAAGCAAATAATTTACTGCTTCAATGTCTCCCAGTGTCTTGAACCAACAAATCTTAGCATCCTAATAGTTGTCTAGTGGAAAATATTTAAAGGGCCCACATCTATTTTCACAAAGTGGGAAATGAAGGCTGAATTTGGTGGTGAGAGGCAAGAATTGAAAGCTAACCTAATAGCTCAAAACTATTAGGAGAAAAACAGAATTAAAATAATATTTAAGAAATAAAATGTATGGGAGAAATTTAGCACAGTGGACTTAGTTACTTGTATCAAATATTTTTTAGACATCTTAAAGAAGACCTAACTAAATAGATACAGCATATTGATGGATAGGGGCATACAATATTTTTATAATGCAAACTCTTTCCCAATTGATCTATAGATTCAATGCAATCACATGTAAAACCTTAATTAGACTGTGTAAAAGTTGTCAAACTAATTCTAATAATTATTAAAAAATGCAAAAAACTTATAATAGGAAAACAATTTTTTAAATGGAGAACAAAGTAACAGGATTTATACACTGCCTGATTTCATGATTTATTACAAAGTTGCAAGAACTAATACAGTGCATTGCTAGTGAAATATAGAAAAAAATGTAAATGGAAGAAAAAAGAGAGTCCAGAAAAAGGAAAGGATAGCCTTTCCAACAAATGATGCTGAAAAAATTGGATATCCACATGAAAAAACAAAAACAGAAACAAACAAGAAAAAGGAAAGAAACAAAAATCTTTGACTTTTTCATATGTCACACATGAGTTACCTTGAAATGAATCATAATGGATCCCAATGTGAAAATGGAAATTCTAAGACTTTTTTGAAGAAAACATAGGAGAAAAATCTTCATAAATTTAGGATTGACAAGGAGTTCTCAGAATCATTAAAATAAAAAGAAGAAGAAGAAATAAGACTTCACTAAAATTAAGTGGTTTTTGCTTTAAGATACTGTTAAGAAAAGTAGATGCAAGTCATATACTAGGAGAAAATACATGTACTACATATATCTGGCAGAGGACTTGTATTTAGTATATGAAAATAAATCTTAAAACTAAATAATAAGAAGGCATAAGAACCCATGAAAATGGCAGGAGATTTGAACTTTTAAAAATAAATTGAACATATTTACAGAATTTTACTCAATAATAAAAAAGGAATAAATCACTGGTACACTCAACAATATGAGTGAATTTAATAAAAAGCATTACAATGAAAGAAAAAAGCCAGTCATCATTTATGTGACTTACTAGAAGAAGAATACTAGCAAATGAACAACCAGCAGAGAAGCTAATGCCTAAGTCCAAGGATGAGAGTGATTGACTTCAATCAGCTGGTGGAACTTTCCCAAGTGAGGGTAACATGGGTACTTACATTTGACAAATTGTATTGAGCTATACATTTAAATTGTTATGCTAGTATAAAAGTTATTTTTTTTAAAAAAAAGCATTTCAGCTGCTCCTAATTAAGCACCCTTACTCTGCAAGCTGTTCTCACTTTATGTATTTTTCCATTGATATTTTTCTGTTCAGTCATCAATACAAAATATTCTATCTTTATCCCATATTAGGGAATAAGCACTGCACTGTAACAAATATTTAATCCTTTTATTTCTAGAGCATTGTTTTGCTCATTCAGAGTTAACTATAATATCTTCATGATCATATAGAAAATTCATTATTCCTAGAGAGAACAGCAAGATAGAAAAGAAGCAATATTCTAAAGAATTCATATTAACCTTTAGTTTTTAATTAGTTTGAGAAAAAGAAAAGGAATCACTGCATGTAATCCAATGTAGTATGTTTTAGTTTGCTAAATGCTGCCAAAGCAATATACCAGAAATGTGTTGGCTTTTATAATGGGAATTTATTAGGTTAAAAGCTTACAGCTCTGAGGCTGTGAAAATATCCAAATCTAGGTATCATCAGAGATGCTGTCTCACCAAAGGTAGCCTGCTGGTGATCCTGGACTCCTGCCATGCAGCAAGACACAGTGGCAGGTCTGCCCATCTCTGCCTTCTCCTCCAGACCTTCTCCCGAAGCTCGGCTGTGGGTGATCAGGCACATCTCAGGGCATAATGGCATCTCTCCTGGTTTCTTTCTATCTTGGCAGCTATTTTCCTTTGTGTGGCTTTTTAGTTCTTCATTTATAAAGGACCCAGTAAAAGAATTTAGACCCACGCTGAATTCTGCAATTTAATTCAAAGTTCCCATCTACAATGAGTTTAAAGGCACAAGAATGGGTTCGCTTTCAGAAGATGATTTTCTAGGGTCAATAAAATACTCAAACCAGCACATAGTACATCATCAAAAGGTAGATGTTATTTAATAAGAAAATTCTATGTCTTCTGTATTACTCTTGAGAAACCTTAATATGCATGGTACATTTTAGAATTATTCTTATCACAAATCCTTAAAATAATATCATGTTTTTATTTAAAGGGGTATACACTAAATATCTGAGATGTTCAATTATTCATTAGAACTCATTCTGAAAGAGTGACATATAAATGTTGGACTAAGGTAGGTATGCATTTGAAATATTTAAATATATTATGGAAAGTTTGATTTATTGATGCATAAATACATAATTGAAACAATGTTAAATATTATGTTTGTTTAACTTAACTTACCTAGCTATGTTCAGTTTATTCTTGAAAAACCAGAACTTTACAAACTGGCTCAAGGTAATAAATTTCAAAAAACTAAGCATAGCCAAAAGTCAATTGATTGAAATTATCCACTTCAATAAAATAATGGATGATTTATAGCCAATTAACCTTTTCAAACTAAATGACAGCATCCAAAGACAGATGATGATAAGCAAAATGTTAATCATGAACTTTCGTATTTTTACTAGATCTTTATTTGCTTAATATTTAAAAAGAGTCACTAATCTGAACTAGTTTAGGCATCCTCTTGTTTGAAGGAATACTTGTTTTCTCATATCTGGTGAAGGACATACCTTAATCTTTCTAATCATGGTATACTTTTTCTTGAAAAGGAAAGTAAAAGAGAGACTAAAAGGATGGCAGTAATAAGATCCCCTAGAATTATTTGATTCCAACCATGTGAATCCCTTCTGATCAGGTAGCAAGTAAAAGAATCTGGTTAGGAGTGTTAGATTCTCTCAGGTATGTGGGGAAAATAAAGGAGGCAAAAAATGCTTCTTGATAAGATTCTTGTTTCTTGTGTTATTATTTATGGCCTTATAAGAAAATGGAAATTTGTCTGTCAACTATTTAGCTGTCCTATGTTATGTCAGATAAGAAATGGAATAAAGGAAAAGAGAAAAGAATTAAGAGTTACTAGTTACTATCTAACTTTTACTTCGTATATACTCATCCAAGTTTTTTCAGGCTTTTGCGATTTTGTTTTATGGTTTGAGTTCATAAAACCTGAAAATTTCAGAGTGAATGTGTAAAACCGTTTTCTTTTCATTTCAGAATACATGTCTCCCTTTATTGAAGAAGTGTTCCCTGCAATAACCTCAACACCCTTGCTGTCTCCCAGAACCCAGTTTTTTCCCTGAGTAGGAAGATGCACCTTCTCACAGAAGAGATGAGGGATATAGAGAGTCCCATTAAAGAGTATAGTTGTTTCATTGAAGTGTGCACAGGAAATAGAAAAATGTATTTAACTTCCAGGCTCCATCTCTTAGGTGAGAGTTGGCATATTGCTTCTGCCCAGAGGGTCATCCTAGATCTTCGTAGTCTATTTCTTGAAGGGACAATTGAGAATTTAAAACATCATACTCTGGACTTTTACCTACTGGATTTCTGACAAGAGATGACAATTGCCTACTGTTCTGATAAATGCCAACTATTTCAATTGTCATTTGTGCTGAGGGCTCATGAGGAGTGGGGTAATCGGAGAGTCAATAACATATCTTTTTATTTTATAAAAATGGAAAAGGAGTAATAAATTCAATGTGTTTTGGAAAGTCCATTACTTTTTTATATAATTTATTTTTCACAAAGTTTTTGAGGGGATTAGTGATACTTCTATTTACTAGGAGAGAAACCAGTCTCAGAGAAGTGAAGAAAGCAGCCTACAAGTTTAATAACAACTTGTAAGTGGTAGAGGCAGACATGGGGAAATGCCTGTCTGACTCAAAAAAAACCTGTAATTCCAAACTGCACAACAGTTGAAAGCATAAAGTGTATCAAATAGCACAGGTGATGCTAGCCTGAATGTAACTGTTCTCTTTAAAGAGAAGTATTAATCAAAGACTATTTCAGAGTTGGGAATTTCACTAATTCTTTTATCTTACGAATGTTGCATTAAATGGAGGAGAAAACCCTTATTTATAAAATCTAAGAAAAAGATCAAGCATTCCAAGCTAAATTAGCAAGAAATTTGTAAAATCCCAAAGTTTGAAACCATCCTGAAAAACTCTAAAATAGATTTGAACAAATGAAGAAACAGACAAAGAATGACACATTATAAAGCTGTCAGTTCTCCATAAGTTAATTTATATATTTAATGTGATTCTAATGAAAATAACAGTAAGCTTATTTTTCCTGGAACTAGAAAAGTTGATATTGAAGGTTTTATGGGGGAAAGAAAGGCAAGAATAGCTAGGAAAATCCTGAAAATTTTGAACTAGGAGGGGGCACTAATGCTATTATAAAAAAAGATTTTATAAATAAAACAATGTGCTACTTGACATATATAACTTTCTGATAGAATTATCAGAAATAGACACTAGCAAACATGGAAATTCATCATGTGATAAAGATAACATCTCAGATGCCCGAAATAAGATTGCTATTTTAATAAATGGTATTTGCACAACTGATTATTTAAAATATTATAAATTAGACATTTACTGCCTATCAAATACAAAAATAAGCTTCAAAAAAGATCACATATATAAATGTAGAAAATGAAAATAAAGTGCTAGAAGAAAATGTAAGCGCATTCTTTCATAATTTGGCTCTGAGGAAAAAAAATTAAGTTATGCTTCAAAAGCCAGGTGCAATAAAAGATAGATGAATTCAAGTATATTACCAAAAAATCCTCTACTTTTACATGACAAAACAAGAAAATTATTAGAAATATCAAGAGAAAAATGAGCCACTAGAAAAAACATACACAACATGTAACATGGATAAATGGCTTGTCTCACTAATATCTAAACAACTTTTATAAAATGGAAAAAGGGCTAAAATGCAAGAGGAAATAAGCAAAAGATATGAACAGAGTACACTAAAAATAATGCACAACTTAGTGGCAATGTTCCAAAATGTGTTCATCAATTGCAATGAATGTACCTCACTAATGAAAGATGTTGTTAATATGGGGAAAAGTGGGAAGTGTGGGGAGTGGGGCATATGGGAATCCCTTATTTTTTTTAATGTAGCATTTTATGTAATCCAAGCATCTTTTAAAAATAAATAGAAAATATATTTAAAAATAAGCAAGATATTCAACTTCACTCATAAGAGAAATGGAATTTAAAGGGAAATACTCTTTCTTATCTATCAGAAATACAAAAATTGAAAATTTTGATGGCATACTCTATTGGTAAAATTGCAGAAAAATAGTCACTCATATATTGGTAATGGGAATATGGAATGGTATAATTACTATGGTTAAGAATGTGGAGTTAACTAGCAAATTTGACCCAACATTCCCACTTCCAGGATCTTCCCAAAAGTTATACCTCCAACACATGAGAACAAAATTCACAGAGTTATTCATTGTTATATCATACACTATGTTAAAATATTGGAAATAGTTTTAATGCTTACAGAAAAAATACCTAAATGAACTAAAATATACCCCACAATTTATTTCAATACAGGTATAATATAAAAGGAATGGAAATGGTCTTCATTAGCTGCTAAATATGGGTATCAATGATATACCGAGTAGCAAAGAGAGAACTACAAAGCAGTATATATAGTGCACTGTCTTTTGTTTAAGAACTACTTTGAGAAAAATAAATGCAGGAATGATAAACCAGATGTTTTTAAATTTTTTTTCTACATGATTTGATATCTACTTGGGATTGTTAATAATGAGGCAAAACAGAAAAGGGAAAGAATTTTTAATTTCAAAATCAAGTTAATTTTTATATTTCAACAAATGCAAGTTAACAAGGAGTGGAAAAGCAAATTTGAAACCATGCAAAAAGAAATAAATGAGTCAATTAGATATCAAATTGATAACTTATACCCACTAAAGAAAAAATAAATTAATTCAACTAATTTTGACATGTATCTTCAGGCCAAAAACAAAAGAACTATAAAAGTTATCTCAAACTTGACTTATCTGGTTTGTTGATAATAGAAATTTCCCACCACAAGGGTTTCCTGATCTAATTTCTTCAGAGGTCTTCTAATTTAGCAGACTGCATCTTCGAAGCTTTTGTGATAAATGGATGAGAAATTGTGGTAAGAAGAATAGAAACTTGAAATCTGGAAAATGAAAGAAAAAGTTTAATAATCAAGCTTCACCCTTATAATAAAGGTCTAGGAGGAGCTTGTAGAAGAGAAATGTAAGAGCTATGTAGCTAGGAGTGGGAGAATTTGTGACACTTGAAAAGGCAGGTGCTGGAGAACGGAAATGTTTGTGAGTAGAGGGAAAATGGTGGTAGGAAGTTTTTTTTCAGTGCATTATAGATACTTTACGTGATTTCAAAGAAATGCAAGCAAGGAACTTGAGTGATTTTGAAACTAATGCAGTAAAAATACTACTTCTGGCATTATTCAACTGATTTAATAATGATTTCTTTCCTTACATCAAGTGCAGTGCACTTGCCTCCACCTATTTCCCTAGAGCAGGAGAGAAGGGCAGTTGATTTATATCACTCCAGATATAGGTATTCCTGGGAAAAGAAAGGATTTGCCAAACCAATTTACAGCTTATTTAACTTGTTAAAGGTTAAACCTGGAAGACTGATTTTGAAATTCTCTCAAGATGTAAAGGAATTTCCACTTTGACCTATTATCTTCTGCAATGAATCACCTCTAGAAGGAGGATATGACTTTGAAAATTGAAACAAAACAAGCAAGCAAACAAACAAAAATCTACCTTACCAATCAGGCCCTAGGATGTGATGGAGCGTAAAAGTGGAGTGATAATACGTACAAGTTCAAGACCATGACCTTTTAATTTTATGTGACTTTGCCTTATCACTGCAGGTGTTAATGAAGCAAGGAGCCTAATATACAGCAAAATCTTAATCTAAAAGAGGGAGAAATACTTGAGAAAGAAAGGTAAACATGTGTGTGTGTGCCTGTGTGTGTGTTATCCAACTGATTTTGTTTGGCACCCTGGTGACGCCTTCCTATCTATTTAATTTGGGATATTGTGATCATTGTTTCAATAAATATTCCTCTCTTACTTTATTTTTTTTTAACTTTCTCTAGTGTGGGCAATGATAAACCCACAAGGAACTCTACACAATTTAGTGAATTCTAAAATATTAATGACAAAATTTTAAAACTTTCCAGAGGAATAAATATCTATCACCTTAAAAGAAATATCAGGGATATTTCAATAAAATTACTGAAGAAAATAAATCTATTATTTGAAAAAATAAAATATAAAATTGAAAGCTATACTTAGAAAAATTATGGAAAGGATACTTTTGAGTGGAATATAGAGGAAGTGTTTAAGCAAAATAAGAAATCTGGGGAGGAATCGATGTGATTTAGAAAGTAAGGGAAAGCAGAGTTCTTAGGGGAGTGTATGGGTGTCTTGATAAAACTTATCAGAGATAGAGGGAGAGACAGAAAAAGAGGAAGAGAGTCAGGAACAAGGGAGGGGGAGAAAAGTTATCCATAACAACTAGAAATTGCAGAGGATGAGGACAAATGAATGGGGGGGGGGTAAGACAAAGAGATATTTGTTGGTTTTGAGATACCAGAAAAAAGTGTGTGCTGAGGAAAGGGTGTGCTTTCTTGTTTGTTGGGGATTCTTAGATATCCCCAACAAATAAATAACATAATAAAGATGTAACTTAAGATATTAAGTTAACAATGCTTTTAGGGAGAGGCAAAGGATATCACTAGATTTTCTTTCAGTATAATAGCGGACATGTCTTTCTATTTACTGAGCTATTATTATACTACTATATAGGGACAGAGGTTACCATGTAGGATTTTGTACAGTGAAGATGCTTTCTGGTGTAACTGTTTCTCAAAAGGTTATTATATTAGTCAGTCAAAGGGGGTGTTGATGCAAACTACCAGAAATTGGTTGGTTTTTATAAAGGGTATTTATTTGGGGTAGAAGCTTACAGTTACCAGGCCATAAAGTATAAGTTACTTCCTTCATGAAAGTCTGTTGCCATCTGTTGGAGCAAGATGGCTGCCGACATCTGCAAGGGTTCGGGCTTCCTGGGTTCCTCTCTTCCCAGGGCTTGTTTCTCTCTGGGCTCCACTGCTCTGCTTTCTCCACAAGGCCAGTTGTAGACTATTAGGAGAACAGCTTATCTCTCTTCCCTGGGCCTCTGCCACGTCTAATTGAGCTTTCTCTCTGCTGCTCTGTGTGCTTACTTCCCAGGCTCCAGCATTAAAACTCCAAACTTCCTTCTCTGAAGTGTGGCTTCTCTGTGAGTCTCCACCCACCAAAAGGGCGGGCATGCAAAGTCCTACTGATCTGGCCCAATCAAAGCCTTAATCATTATTTAATCAAGTAAAAGTGAAACCTCTAAATCTAATATAATCTAATATGCCCAGAGGGACACACTAGTTTACAAATATAATTCAATACCTATTTTTTGAATTCATAAGCAATATCAGACGGCCACAATTATGGTTTACAGTCCTGTTAATCATGTCCTGTTAATCAGAATTTCATGTAATCTTGAAAATCTTCAGCAAGTGATGGTTGATGCTTCACTTCTGCCTTCCAAATATTTTGTAAATTGCTCTTTTTGCCAATTCTAACTCAGATTCATATAGAGAAGAGGATTGTGCAGAATGCCCTTCTGGCTATGAAGATTTGATACCACCACAGAAAGTATATGACTTAACTTCATATCATCCTCAAAAATCAATATATTTTCTCATTTTCTCCAGTAATACAGCTAGTTCATTTTAACTTTGGATTGTACTTTCTGAAATGCCATACTATTTAATATTTAAATATGAATCTGTGATACTCTCCATAAATTTAAAACATTTTAAACCAATAAAGTGTGCACTTTGAAGTGATTTATATTACTACTTTAAACACTGTTGGTTTGTAGCTGTGTATTTCCCTGAAAAACATGCTCTTACAGCTAATCCATTCCTGTGGGTTTGAACCCATTGTAAGTAGGAATGTTTTTATGAGGTTTACTTCAGTTAAGGTGTGGCCCATTTAATCAGGATGGGTCTTAATACTATTACTGGAGTTTTTTATAAGCTAATGAAATTCAGTGAGTGAGAGAGTGAACACATACACGCTGGAGGGGACATCCAGAAGCTGAATATCATTGGAACCCAGAAGAGAAGGGAGAGACCGGGAGAGACTAGGCACACTGCTACGTGCCTTGTCATATGACAAGCTAAGGTCCATGGATTGCTTACAGCCAGCCCTAATATGCCACAGTCTTTAGGGAGAAAGTATTGCCTTGGACTTTTCCCCAACCTCAAAATTGTGAACAAATAAATTCCTACTGTATAACACAATTCCTTTCATAGTATTTGCTTGAGCATCCCAGGAAACTAAAATAGACACCATTGACTTATTCACCTACATACTACAGGCTCAAAATAATTACCCTGGTAAATTAATCTTGGAACATGTAAGTGAATTTGATAAACCTGAAGCATCGTATATCAAATATCATAACATTTTGAAATGAAATTCTGTTCAACCTCATTAGTCATTAGGGAAATGCAAAATCAAACCACATATTCTACTGGTTAAGAAACAAGTTCCTACATCCAGTCCACATTTCAATAGGGGGAGATGTTATAATTACATGGAAACAAGAAAGTGGGGATCTTTGGAGGCCATTTATGAAGTCTGGCTACTAAGGTTCATTCTCTGGCCTCAAATGATTAACATTCCTTGTTTTATGCAAAATATACTTACTCTCTCCAAAGGTCCACAAAATCTCATCCTATTATAGCACTGCTCTAATCCAGAATCTCATTGTTTTAATCAGGACCAGGTGTGGATGAGCTAGTCCAGGTGTAATTCCTTAAGTACAGGTCCTCCCCACCTATAGATCTATTTACCCTAAAGAACTATTTTCACCCAACACTCCCAGAATACAGTGGTGAGACAAGCATAACTTAACCACCACAGATATGCTGTTCAAAAAGAAGGAGAAAGGGACACACAAAGACATCATTGATCTGTAGAAATTCCGAAATCCAGCTGGAAAATATTAGACATTCCTTGATAACTTTTCAAAACTTGGAAATATTATCTTGGGTTTCATCTCTTCTCTTTAAGCTCTTGGTTCTACTCTCTGAGTATTCCTTTCATTTTCATAAAAGTTAATGTGTTTGAATTTGAGTAGTTTTCCCAAGCTGCTTCCTGTCAGTAGAGTTTTGGAGTTCAACCGCCAATTTTTTTTTCCATTTTGTACTCTTTCTGTTCTTTTTAGATCAAGCTTACTATTTTTTGTTGATGTAGTTTTCTTAAAAACCTTAGAAAAAATCACTCAGAAATCTCTTTAAGATTGGACCCTCTCTGCCTTGAGCTCCTGTTGAGATAAAGAGGAACAACATCTTTAAACTCCGTAAAGGGCCTAGGGTTTGATTGAGGGGACCTGAGAGTTACACACTTAATCTCCTTGATTCATTTTTCTAAAAGTTCTTTCTTCAATTTATCTGCCTTCTCCCATATTGTATAAGCAACAAAAAGAAACAAGGTGGCACCTGGTGATCGCATGATATTAACTGTTCTTTAAAATATCTTTTTCAGAGAGCACTTAGCATTCCGTTTTATGACTCTACCATAAATACTTTAATGTAATCACCATGATTTAGCATTTTATGTTTTCCATTTTTTTGTACCTCCATCATGAGAATTCCTTCATACATATTACACAATGAAAAGTACCCTCCAGTATGATTTTTTTTTTTCATTTTACATTTCCATTGACAACCCTGGATATTGCTTTGTGCCCCTTCCTCCACATCACTGGGCATCTGACACAAGTAAAAAAAGTTGTCTCTTCAATTTTGCTTGTAATTCTTTCCTTATGTGAGTCAATGTTTATAGGTTCAAAATATTTTTTTCTGAACTTTGAGGTAGATAATTTAATTTTCCACAGTTTACAAATGATTGGCATACATTTGAAATAGCTTTTTTTTATTGTTCCTAATCATAATTTATAATGCAAGCTATTTACTACCAAATTTGTAGTTTTGCTCTTTTAACTTAAGATTTGTATTGATGTGTCCACCACTCTCACTAATGCAGCATAAAAGGCCCATGTCACAGCATGGAGTTAACACTGTGCATTGATGCTACCAGCCAGACTTAAAATAATGGCCTATTGTTCAGGGTTAAGGTTACAGGCACATTTGACTTTTATTTTAAATAGGAAAATAACTACTTTAGAAACAACTGCCTTTCAGATTCTAATTAGGTCAAGTTTGCAGGGGGTGTTATCAGGCTTTCTACCTAAAAGATAACCTCTATTGTATAAACTACAAATATAAGTGACCTCAAAGGGACAAATTAATGAAGCAGTTTTAAGAATTTTATTTTTGTCACAGCATGACCCTTTCTTTAAAGCTACATCAAAGAAGGGATGTTATAAGCTAAAATTATAGTCTTATCAGGGATACCTTAAAGTAAAATGCTAATGTCACAAGAGTGAAATATTCTGCTTCAGGAGGGTTCTTAATAAAAAAAAAAATCATGTTGAAGAAGGCTGGAAGTGTTTCCAATATATAAATATAAATAAGTATAAATGGAATATTTATGGATATGAATGCATTTTTAAAAATTTATCATAATTATAATTCCATGATATTGTAAATGTAAGAAACAGCATTGCAACTTATCAATTTTATGGTATATACTGGTTTAAAACATAATAAAAAGCTATACAAATATTAAAAAAATACTGTTTAGTAATCAAAGAAAGTAGGAAATATTCTTCAAAAAGTACACACACATAATTTATATACAAACTAATTCCAAAATTTAATTTAAAGAATACTGATTAATTTTTTATGTGATGTATTGATTCACAATGACTCTGTAGAGTAGGTATTATTCTTAATAATATCTAATTAATAAATAACATCAGGGACCTATCTGTGGCAAAAAAAAAAAAAAAGTAACAAGTACTAATGCTGTAACTCAAGTACACTAGAAAGTTGATTTTAATGCTACTTTGTAGTTTTTCGGCAATCTTGATAGCCGTTCATAGTAACATTAAAAAGTTACTTAACTTAGCCTTATGAAAACAAAACATGTACTAGTTGATCAAGAACTAATAAAAGAACTAAAATGCAGAATGTGAACTCTGTGCTTACAACATTTATTTATCTAGTTAAACTCTTACATAACCAATATTAAATCATATACAGTGGATTCCAAATCTCAGGTGGTCAATAAACTATAAGAGAACACTTAGAGTTCAATTTGTTTTACTTCTATATTAGCAATCATACTCATTGACATTGAAATTAGATCTTCACTGTGATTAATCTGTTATGGAAAAGTAAAAGATTCTCACATGCAAAAGGACCACATTTGATCACTTATTGCTGAATATTTTCTAATTGGTCTTGAAATCAGCAGTTTCAAATGTAGTGATAATATAATATGTAAAAGGTAAATTGACAGCACAAATGTTAATTTCCCCCAAATTCCCAAGTCACATGCAAGAACAGAATTTATTTCTATAGCATTAATTTTACACTGTTCACCTTTTCTGTCTTTAACCAAAGATGGCTCCTCTTCACTTTGTAACAAAAATCATAAGCACAGAATGGTTGTGACATGATCAAGAAGGACCAGTAACACATTTGTCATCAGTTATCAATCAGATAATGAAAACATTTTAGTATTTTATAAGAGGATGGAAAAAATGAGTACAGTTAACAGATACCATTTCCAACACTAATCATTAAAGCAAATAAACAGATCTGTTTTCTTCACCAAATATCTGATATTAAGTAAATAATTAGATCCATCCATATATATATATATATATAGTAAAAAGAAAATTTTGATAGCTTGTTTCCTTCAATCCAAACTCCATGTGCTTCTTCTAGCCTTAATATATCTTGCTAATTTGGAAATCATTCTATGGTGACATTCATGGAAAGTGTTCATTGGTGTACTTATTTTTTTTTAATGTTTCGTTTTCATTTTATTTTTTGGTGTTTTTAAGGCCACTAAGCCTTGTGTGTTTATTTGAGTTCATATATGTTCTTCCATAGTAGCTAGCCACATGACTACAATTTGCTTAGTACTCCCATCTTCACTGTTACATTTCTATGCATTTGAAATCATTCTCTTCCATTGAAAGCATCACAGAATAATAATATTTTAGCTTATAACCTATTACATTTCTATCTGTAATCACTGGCCTTGATTTTTCTCCTGCATTGTTTTTCTCTATAGTTGGTGAACAATTGGCATCTAGGATATAGGTAAATATGAAGTGACTTTTGGAATTAACTGGCATTGACATTAGTGCCAACCAGATAAAACCTGTATCAGTAGTGTTGACATTTTCATGCTTATTGTAGTGTATTCTGACCACAAATTATTTGGCATTGTTCCACAAGAGGTGGGGAATAATCCTACTACACATTATTCTGGGCTAGTCCTAGTGAATTACTTGACCAATCATATGTGGCAGGAGTGCATTCCAGGGCTTCCAAGGATAGATAGCTCGAATGAAGGCTGGAAGCACAGCCTGGGTTTCTAAACAGACTCAAATTTAGAGCTGTGGGCAACCATGTAAGCGTAACTATATTGATGGAGAGATGACATCGAGAGGTCCTAAGAGTGCATGGAGGGAGAGTTGGCTCAACTGAGCCCATAATTCCCCTGCCTATCTACCAGATAGTTGAGTAAAGTGATCTGACCTTAGAGTCCCTCTTTAGTGCCTAACCATGTCTTTTCTCAATTCCTTATCCACAAATATGCAACATATATGTCTTTTTAAAGTTTTGGCATAGTTCAATGTGCAGTAATAGATGATTATAACACCCATGCAATGCTTGGAAAGCGTTGTCCATTCACCAATCTTTATGACATTTCAAAAATTAGGGCATTCACCTTTGTTTTGACTTCATATCTTAAGAAGTCAAATATGATTTGATTTGACTTATTCTTCTAGTTCCTTAAGGTTCATATTCCCCTTCTGGCACATCTATTCTTACAAAGAATTGGATAAATCATGTGGGAACTGAACCAGACTCAATATGGATGCATTCTTGTAATTATCCTAAGTATTCTGATTTCTTTCTGCCTGGGCAAAGTTAATTGTTCACTGTTTGTATGTAATTGTGCACTGTTTGTGTGTTAAGGGGAGACTTTTATATTTTCATAAAATTTTCTGTCCACTAAAATGTACCCAATTGTATTTCTTTTAGAATACTTATTGGACACTATTGAAAACCAAACTCTGAAAATTCTGTCCTGTTGCTTCAGAGCTCTACAGTTCACTTTCACCTCATTTATATTCATATTTACAGTTATGCACAACTCATTTCACACACATTCTTTCAGGTATTCACACATTCAAAATTGTATGGTTGAAGCTGCATCAATAATACAAGAAATTTTTCCAGATTTAATAAGAACAAAATGATACTGATATATTATTAGGATAAAAAGAAAACATTAGATCAGACTAAGAAAGGTAATATATATAGCAAATATAAAATCAGAATAAAAATATATACATGAAGCTATTAATCTGAGACTACCATAAAGAAGAGAAGATAACAAAATAATCTGCAATCTATCAAGAATCATACTTTTTTTTTAGCCACACAAGGTCTAATATTGGCAAGGTTGAGCAACAAGATCTTCCTAGTGGGATATTTGATTAGAATTTTTTTAAAGTGTCTTATTTCAGAGTATCAAATGGAGAAAGAGATTGAATCTTGCTGTTGGGGGTTGTTGACATATAATGGAATGAGCAGACATAGAAGAATCTAGTGAAATTAACTAGCATCTTAGCTATGGCTCTTACTGGTTATATAATATGGTGCAATTTATTTTACCTCTCAACATGTATTCTTTCTGATTTTGGAAATATAATGTTTTCACAAAGTTTATTTAGTATTTATGAGGGTAAATAATTAGTAAAATTGGCTCCTTGAAATATATATTAATTCTAAGTTGATGAGAAATTTCTTCCATATGCCTGGCATGGGAAACAAACAGGGAACCAGAGAACCAGATGTTATGGTCCCTGCCCAAAATGAGTGTATAACCAATGCTTATGTGTCATAGTATTAATGTTAATTTATTCCTAATCTGAAGATATTGTATGTCTTTTATTCAGAATATAAGTTATGTAATTAAATCTTATTTACACCTTAAAAATAAGAATAAATTTTTACTTATTTTACTAAAGATATTTTAGGTCAGCCAACATTTTCTGCCTTTTTTTCATGAGGGGAGATCTAGAGTATTTTTTTTTCATTAGAAAACAAAATAAGTTTTAAAACTCCATGCTGTTCAAAAAGTATATTTTGTATCTATTTTTATTTTTTCATTATAGGTTCTCCTAACAAAGGATATTTTCTGATATTGGAAATTGCCCTCTGTTAAATTTGATTTAGATGATATGATTAGATTTTATAGCATCCTAATATGTATATATATTATATATATTAGGACTAATGTAGTCCTAAACATGCACTAGAAATCATGTTTAAAACCAGATGTATCTTATTCTAACTAATTTTGTCACTAATCATCATTTTAAGTTTCTTTGAGAAACCCTAATTTGTACTAAATTGTACAATATGGCTTGGTTTTGTGTTGCATTGTCTAGAAGAGGATAAAGCACACTGTCAAACTCTTCAATGAGGATTTTGTGTAGGTTCTGCATTACAGCAAAATCCATAAAAGAGAATTCCTTATTTGTCTTGAGATAGAAATGACAATTACTGGTACAGGAAGCTTTCCTGAATATACTAAACCTTGCATAAGTTCTCCAAAACATGGAATTTGCCTGGAATATCAGTATTCCAAGTTTAATATAGGATTTTTTCTAGAGCAAAAATCAGAAAACACTTTGGTAATAGAATTAAGCATTTTATGAAATGAGTTCAAAATGATTCATAAGGATTTTAAATTTATTAAATTTTGGTACTATATATCGGAGTTAATTTGGCACTTTTATTTTACCCATTCCTATTAGTTTTGATAATTTTAATTATAAAACACTTCAGCTGTTAATACTGCTGCATCTGGTATTAATGCAGAAGTAAGAATATCTTTTCTGATTAAGATAGGATAGTTCAGAGAAGAACATTATAGCCACCAATAACTATTAAGAACTGGATAAATTATGAAAATAGCATGCTTTTTTAAACTTTATTTTTAAAGAAGTTTTAGATTACGGAAAAGCTACTTCAAAAATATGGGGGATTTCCAAACATCCCACCCCCTGCCCCCTCACATTTTCCCCTATTAATAACATCTTTCATTAGTGTGGTACATTTGTTACATTTGATGAACAAATATTGAAGCATTGCTACTGATCATGGACTGTAGTTTACATTACAATTACACTTTGTACCACATAATTTTATAGGTCTTGACAAAATGTATAATGGCCTGTAACTGTCATTGCATTATCACACAGAACAATTCCAATGTCCCAAAATGCCCCATGTTATATGTACTCTTACCTCTCCCTCCCCTCAGAACCTCTGGTAACAACAATATTAATATCAATGTTACAAGTTCTTCCATTACTACAAAAATAAGTCTACTCTGGCTCATGGCTGCATTCCTCATGTTTGTTCATTTCTCAATCTTTCACACTCTGCTTCAGATTGAGAGGGGTCTTAGATTCTGTGGAACAGATGTCATGTATTTTAAAAACAACAAAGTGCTTCTTAAGGAAGAAGAACTAGATTGTTACATATATCTAGAGAGATGTTAATCTAAAGAAGTGAGCTGAGGTAGACAATTTTTCTCTAGGAGTATTTGCCAATCTTAAGGTTGTCCAATGACTGAAAATCCAGAGTTGATTTCAGTAGAGCACTTTCTTTGAGGGAGAGAACTTTTAGCAGACTCACTGAATGAGGGTGACAAAATGAGATGCTTGACATGCTTAAATACGTGGCCAACCCCCCCAATCTGTCCCTATCCCAAGGATGTATAAAATTCTGAAACTGTGTTGGCCAGCAGTCTAAAAATTTAAGCACTAAAATAAGTACTAAAGAGAGTTTTTCAGTTGAATGTAAGGAGGTCCATTTTAGAATGTCATCATGACCAACCCAAGAATAAGATAGCACACTGCTAAATCTATATAGAACCTATAACACAGTTTCAAAAAAGAATAAACAAAAATTGACCTAATTGAAAGGAGATATGACTGATTTTCAATCATGGAGGTATACACAGCTGTATGAATAGCTGAAAGAACAAGCAGACAAAAATATCACGAAGTATGTAGAAGCTGTGGCCAATGTAATATTAAATTGATCAAATTGGTATACACTGTATTAGTCAGCCAAAGGGGTGCTGATGCAAAATACCAGAAATCTGTTGGCTTTTATAAAGGGATATTTATTTGGGACAGAAACTTACAGTTAACCAGGCCGGAAAGCATAAGTTATTTCCCTCACCAAAGTTTGTTGACTTGTATTGGAGCAAGATGGCTGCCAACATCTGCAAGAGTTCAGCCTCCCTCTTCCTCTTAAGGTTCCATGGTCACAGCTTCTTCCAATATCAGCTGTAGGCTCAGGTAAGTCTGGTCTCTCTCCCCGGGCTCATTCCTCTCCGGACTTAACTGCTCTCGTCTCTCCCCAAGGTCAACTGTAGATTGTCAGCCAAATGGCTCATCTCTCTTCCCACGGCCTCTGCTATGTCTAATGGAGGCTTCTCTCTTTCCTCACATATCTTTTTCTCTGTGTATTTACTTCCCGGAGCTCCAGCATGAAAAACTCCAACTTTCTCCTCTGCCATCTCATTTTCTCTGTGAGTCCCCATCTACCAAGGAAGCAAGAACACAATGTCTGATTGATGTGGCCCAATCAAAACCTTAATCATGATTTAAGCAAGCAAAAGTAAAATCTGTGAATCAAGTACAATATTATATGTCCGGAGGAACAGACCAGTTTACAAACATAATACAATATATATTTTTAGAATTCATAACAATATCAAATTGCTACATATAGATACACATATTCACACACTCACACATATACAATTATGCTTTTTAACTATATACATAATAATGAAATAATTCACATTCTTTAAAAGAGCACATTGAGTACTTACCCAAACCTTTATTATATTCTACTATATAATGGGCCCTAAAACAAAACAAACAAAACAAAACAAAAGTAAATCAAAATTATATATCCATAGCGTTTTCTCTGAAAACTATAGCAAAAGTGTTATTTATTTATTAGAAGGAAAAAAAAAAGGCTTAATAGCAGTAATCTAAGATTTTATCTCAAAAACTAGAAAAAGAATAAAACATCATACCTAAGAAACAAAGAAGGAAAGAAACTGTAAAGAAAAGATCAATCCAAACAATATAGAATAAAAATATTTATTAGACAAAATAAAGTCATGAATAGGATTTTTGAAAATTTCAATATAATTGAGAAGCCCTTACCAAAACTGATTAAGTAAAGAAAATGAAAAAAAAAAAAAAAAAAGCTATTCTTAGAAATTAGAAACAGACATGGCAATATTACTATAGATTTACTAGCACAGAAATGACTATTATTAGCATTTTATAACAACAAATGTAGCAATTTAGATAACTGGATATTGTGACAGTTTGAAGTTGAGTAAATCGCAGAAAATCATGCCTTTTGGGCTAATCCATTCCTGTGTATGTAAACCTATTGCAGATGGGACCTTTTGATTAGATTCAGTTAAGGGACCATCCTTTGGATTAGATCACTTCAGTTAGGGATCCTTGATTATATTGCAGGACCCAGGGTGTTTCTCAATCATCTTACCGTAGGTCTTTATAAATAGAGGAATAAAAGCCACAGATACAGAGAAAAGGCTGCAGAGACAGAGGGAAAGAACCCATGAGCACAGAGAGGAACCTGGGAAAGAGAAAAACCAGATAAAGCAGTATGAAGTAGAACCAGGCCTGGAGGAGAGGGAAGAGGTGAGCAGACCCTGCCATGGGCCTAATCACCCAGAGCTGAGCTCAGGGACAAAGTGAGCCTGGAGGGGAAGGCAGAGAACAAACAGAGCTGTCATTGTGCCTTGCCACATGGCAGGAGTCCAGGATTCCCAGCATCTGAACTTAGGGGAGACTGCATCTCTGATAATGCTTTGATTTGGACATTTTCATAGCCTTAAAACTATAAGCATTTAACCTAACAAATTCCCATTGTAAAAGCCAACCCATTTCTGGTATGTTGCTCCCATCAGCCTTCAGCAAACTAAAACAGAAATATTCTTAAAACAACAATTAAAATTTGAAAAGAAAAAGTTGGGAAAGGAAATTTTATAATCCAATATCTGTTAAAGTAATTCAATCCATCTTTAAAAACCTTTCAAAAGGAAACTTCCATTCACAAAAAACTTTCTCATACATGGAAAAACACATAGCACCAGATTTATTGAAACCTTTCATCATAAAATATAAAAACATGATACTTCACAACTATTTTTATGAGACTCACATTAAATTGATATAATAACCAAAAAGCAATTACAAGAATCAAGAATCACAAACCTATATTTGTCTCATGAAAGTAGATATGAAACTGTAGCTATTTGAAATTTGAATTTAATGGTAAATAAGAAAGTTTGATATATCACAACCAAAACTAAAGGTGATAGCAGAAATGATGGATTGGAAGATACTATATTGTACAAATGCTAATTATCCTGACCTTTATGGGTTCAACAAAATCAGGATCAAAGTCCAATTGAGTGCAGAAATTTTTAAGTCTGTGATAAAATCCATTAGATATGCAAAGAGGCAATAATAGCCACAGCAATCTTGAACAATATATAAAAGCACACTTCATCCACTTCTAGTTATGCAAATTTATTATAAAGCTATAATAAATAAGGGAATTTGTTAATGGCAGGATAGAAAAACAAAACAATATGACAGAACATAGACACACTACAATTAGACCTGCTAATAGTAGACCACTTACATAAAGTCACTTGAATTACAACAGTGATGACACAACAGTGCCATGAGAAAGTATGTTCTTTTAAAATAAATGATGGTGCCTCAATGGAATATCTATATAGAAACAAATACTGAACTTCATCTCATACTATACACAAAATCATTTCTGACTGATTGTAGACCTAATTGTGCAATGTAAATGATAAAGATTTAGAAGAAATCATGATAGAATATCTTTATGATCTTGGAGTAGATTATTTTTTAAATAGGACATAGAAAATTTTTAAATTAAAAAGGTAGACAAATATAAGAATATCTCTTTATCAGAGGACATAGTATAAGAATAGAATATTAAGATATGGAATTAGAAATTACGTACAAATTTTCTATATTTTCCAGAGGATTCTTATTTTATTAAAAAAAAAAAAAACTCTAGAAAATCAATTAAGCAAAAACAGACACTGAAAATTCACCTAAGAGTACATTCAAGTGGTCATTAAAACATTTGAATATAACTCAATCTTTTTGGTGATCAGGGGAATGGAAAGACAAACCTAATGATATACCATAATATACCAACCAACCTGGCTAAAATGAAAAACACAATAGTGGTGAGATTGTAAAGCAAGTAGTGTCTCAAACAATCTTCTTGAAAATATAGTGTTTTACAATACTTCAGAAAACTGTTGACAGTATTTTCTGGCAACAATTCTATTCCTAGGCACACACCCACTAAAATTCAGCCATACATTCGTTAAAAAATTAGAATATAATTTCATAGCTGCATTAATTGTAATAGCAAAAATGAGGAGACAACCCAAATGATTATCAGCAGTATAATGGGTGAATTATGTTATTACACAAGGCAATGCTATAGACTTTAGAAAATAAAGCAAGGAAAAGAAAGAACAACAACCACTCACAACAAAATGAATGGCTCTCACAAACCAAAGAAACTGGACACACAAAAAGGCATTTGGAATGATTCCACTGGTATACATTTCAGAAGTCAGCATAAATAATTGACTGAACTAAAAGACAATAGAGATTACTTTTGAAAGGTCTTCTGTTAATTCCTTTTTTTTCTTAAGCTTATTGCAGCTATATGGACACAATAACAACATTCAGACAGCATTAAGTTAGAGAAAGCCACAAGTAAAAAGTACTTGTACCTAGAAGTAATGCAGAACATCATCTCTAAGTGATCTGTGACCCTGGATATTGTGCTCTTGTCAGACAATAGTTGTTAAAGCTAACCAATTATGATTTTTAGGCTTGAGAACATCAAGAGAACCCTAATGTATCCTCTGAATTCTAGAGGTCCTCCCTCTTTCCATCACTGCAGTTAGCCCATCTACATATGATAATAAATTCAGTTAATCCTCCAAATTTTGTTTTCTTTTGTTTTTGTTTTGCCTGCTAGTATAACGGCTTTAGGAACCAAGAATAATCAGCTGACAGCTAAATAACTCTTCTTCTATTGCCCTCATAGAAGCATCCCTGTGCTTGGTGTCAGGACGTTTAATGCAGGAGAGCCTAAATGAACACATATATCCCATGTGATACTGATACTTCTAATCCTCCATTCCTGGAATCTTATTCTAACTTTCAAAACAGTATCAGTGAAACAAATTTTTTTATGCCATTGGACCCATTTTGAAGTAGACTTGAGCCAAGACTCCATTTATCACTTGACTACCATATGCCACCCCGTTAATGAGTGTAGGGGTACATGACAGTGATTGGAGACTGTAGAATCAATGTCAGTTCAGCAACTGTACTCAACAACCTTCAGAAGATCTTGTTAGTCATTTCATCCAAAACATAGCCACTTTGATAAAGATCCATAGATGCCTATGTGAACAATGATTGTGAGAATTTCTATTGTATATACTTGCTGTGGTATTCCAGAATATTTCTCTAAGGGGATCTAGCCTCCTTAAATCCATTAACAGGGAAATTTTTAATTTTGAAATGTATCCAAGCAAACACTGGTAGGGCGGAAGGAAGTGAGAGGGAAAAGAAATAGCTTAGTAGAGGGTGAGTTAATGAGCAAGATACTGCTGTGGGAAAATGTGTGTTCATCACACTGGGAACATGGTAAGATTATGTAGATGAGGAGGAATTTACTCCCTGTCATCAGTCATTGGCAGAGGGCTCCTGTGACTAGAGATCCCTGAAGCAGAAAGTCACAGGTGCTTTGATATAAAACCTGACTTTGTGAATGGTGAGTGCTAAAGGAATATGCATGAGTCCTCCTTACCACTTCCTCCACTTAATCAATGTCAAACATACTCTCCATGCTGTCAAAACAAATGGGCACTTCTCTATTCTCAACTTGTTCCCTCATCATTTGGCATAACTAGTCACTGATTTCCTCCCATGTTTTTCATTACACAACACTATCTTGACTTTCCTTCCACTTCTCTGACCATCCTTTCTTGATCTATTTTCCTGATTCTTTCTCTTCTATTATAGGGGTGTACCTAAGTACCTAAACCCAGAGCTCTTTTAACTTCTCCACGTTTCTTCCCTGTGTGGATTATCTCACTTGGTTACATAATTTAAATCATTGTCTATATGCCAATAAATTCCTAATTATATTCCCTGCTATATTCTATAGAGCCTGCATAAATAAAAACTCAGTAAATAATTGTTAAATAACAAGTAGTCAGGTACAGAATCCCAACCCCAATTGTCTATTATACCTCTCATCTTTATGTTTCCCATTAACATGTTCAAAACATAAATGTTGATTCCTTCCCTAGCAAACTTCTTCCTCTCCTAGTTTCTTAATTTGCAGGAAATAGCTCCATCATTCATTTAAATGGAGAAGAAAATAAATGTTGTTTCCACTATTTTCCTCAATCTCTCATTTGATCATTATCAAGACCTCTTAAATGCAAAATATTTCTCAAATAGTTCTTCATGCTACTGCCTTTACCACTCCACACACTGCAGTCACCTCTGCTCTAGTTTGCAATAGCCCACTATATCCACTATTTCCTTTCCACAATCCATTTGACTCAGAAATAATGTGACAAAACAAAAAATGAAGCCAATTAAATTATCCATTTGATTAAAATACAACATTGCATGGCTCTTTAAATACCACACAAATTTCTTTTGAAATTCAGAAAAGTCAAATAAAGACTTGCTCTATGTCTCCAAGATAACTTCGTAATTCTCTTTATATTCCTGATCCTCTCTTTTTTCTGTTTCAATACCCTTGAAATTGCTATTTTCTTACCTCAAATCAAATTTTTCCAGATCTTTTTTAAGTTTGCTCATTGTCAACCTTTAAGGTTCAAAGAAAAATCGTTAGACACGCCTGCGCATACGCATACGCATGCGCATACGCAAACGCGTGCGCATAACCTTTACACAGGAAGCCCACCCTAATCAAATCCATCCTCTATCCACACACAAACACAAATCATTGTCCTACTTCACATGTGCAAAAAATTGTTCTTGTTTGTTTTTGTCTGGTATATTCTCTTTACATCATTTGCCATAGGGCAAACTGGTTTTCAATTACTTTTGTTTTGGTGGTGGCATTCTTTTTTTTATTAGAAGAGTTTTGGGTTTACAGAAATATCATGAATAAAATTCAGGGTTCCTATATGCAATCTTATTACTAACACCTTGCATTAGTGTAGTGCCTTTGTTAAAATTTATGAAAGCATATTTTTAATGTTGTTAGTCTTCCAATCTATGAACAGGGGATATTTTTCCATTTATTTAGGCCCTCTTTGATTTCCTTTAACAATGTTGCATAGTTTTCTGGTACAAGTCCTTTGCATCTTTAGTTAAGTTTATTCCTAGGTATTTGATTCTTTTAGTTTCTAGTGTAAATGGAATTTTTTTCATAATTTCCTCCTCAGATTGCTCATTATTGGTGTATAGAAATGCTACTGATCTTTGCATGTTGATCTTATATCCTGTCACTTTACTGAATTCATTTATCAGCACTAGAAGCTTTGTTATAGATTTTTTAGGACTTTCTATGTATAGGATCATGTCATCTGCAAATAGTGAAATTTTTACTTCTTCCTTTCCAATTGTATGACTTTTATATCTTTTTCTTGCCTAAGTGCTTGAGCAAGTATTTCTAACACCTATCCTGTATATACAAATGGGAGTAGGGCATTGGGTGTAGGGGAATATACAGTATAGGGCACACCTTGGTCATATTTCTATGGAATATGTAAGTTTTCATCTCATCATAGTGTGTTATCTCACTAGGTGGAGAACTACACAATAAAAAATAAAATATTAAACTCCCATCCTGGGGAGTACTGCTATGTTCTCAGCTAGAGGGGTAAGAATCCCTCAAGGACATAGGCATTATCTGATAAAAGAAAACAGACCAATATGTCAAATCCTCAATATTATTTCAAGGAACTATCAATCTTATTCTTCAAAAACTGAAACTTACTGGTTACCACAGACTATGAGGGGAGGTGGAGGGAAGAATAGAATAGATGGAACATAGGGCATTTTTAGGGTATTAGAATTGCTCTCCATGAACTTGCAATAATGCATACAGGCCATTTGAAATTTCATCAAAACCTATAAAAGTGTACAGTCCAAAATGAAAACCATAATATAAACCATTGACCATGTTTAGTAGCAATGTTTCAATATTTGTACATCAATTGTAACAAATGTACCATCTGCATATAAAATGTTATTAATAAGGAAGACTGGAAAAGGGGGAGGGCATGGGGTACATGGGAATCCCCCATATTTTCTATGCAACTTATCTGTAAAACAAAGCTTCTCTGAAGATAAAATGGAAAAAAAATAAGACACTGGGGGAAAAGAAAGTGTTACTGTACATACAAAACAACAGATCTTACAGTGATGAAAGACACAATGTCTAAAATTTTTTAATATTATTTCAATTTTTAAAACTTTTTTGTATTTTATTTATTTTTAAAACTATTATTGTTTCATTTTCTTATTAATTTTATTTAGATATTTTGTTGGCTTCAGTTTTGGATAGGTTTTGGATCACAGAAGGGTCACAATTGTGCCAGGGGATGATCACTGGTGCAGGCTGTTGGTGTATAGAGGGATATGTGGGGAGGGGTGCACATGGGACATGCCTCTAAGTCATATGAATATGTTCAAGTTTCATAGGGCGTTGTCTCAGTAGGTGGAAACCCATACAATAATCAAAAGAATATTGAATTCCCATCCTGGGGAGTCCTGTTATATTCTCTAACAGAACAGCAAGAATCCCCCCAATACAAAGACAGTGCTTAGTGAAGGAAGACAAATGATTACACCAGGCTCTTGATATTGATGATTGTAAATGAATCTTTTCTTGTGAAATTGAAACTTAGCTTAGTATTATATATTGCCTAAGAGTTACCTCCTGAAAGCCTCCTAGTTACTCAAATATGGCCTTTCTCTAGCCAAACTCAGCATATAAATGCACTACCCTCCCGCCAGTGTGGGACATGACTCCTGAGGATGAGCCTCCCTGGCACCAATGGATTATTACCAAGCACCAACTAGCAATGCACCTGGAAAAAAACCTTGACCAAAATGGGGATGTATTAAATACAAACGAGCTTTATGGCTAAGAGATTTTAAAGTGAGTTGAGAGATCATTCTAGAAGTTACGCTTATGCATATCTCAGCAGGATCTCATTGACTGCCACAGTAAACAGTGCCTTGAATAGCAGGGTTCCTGAGGGCTCTAGAGACATCCAGACACTATAAGCAGGACAGACAAGCTCAGGAATTCAGCTGCCTGTCAGTAGGCTTTACTCTGCAATTTATGCTCCCCAAGTAACAGAGTTAAATACTCATTTATAGTTTTCCTACACATGGCTTTTCTGCCCCTTTTATTTGAACTTCTAATTAGCACTAAACATATTAAATATATGTCCCAGATACGTAAATATTTGGTCCATGAATGTGCCAGTTGAGTCCTGAATCTCAGCAGATTTGCAACACCTATTATCCAGTTCATTGGACTCACCCAGGACAACTAACAAGGAGAAGATGATGATGGACATCACCCATCCCAAGGAACAGAGAGTGCCTACAACTGCAAGCAAGATAGTTGCTGTTAATGTGGAAAGTGTGGGAGGGGGAGGGGATGGGGCATATAGGAATCCTCTATATTTTTTAATGTATGATTTATGTAATATAAAGATTCTTTAAAAATAAAAATTATTTTTAACTTACATTCTAGTAATATATATAAAACCTAAAATTTCTCCTTTTAGTCACATTCAAATATAAAGTTTAGTAATGTTAATTAGGTTCACAATGCTGTGCTGCATCATCACTATCCACTACCAAAATTTTTCATTATCCCAAAAAGAAAGTATACAATTTAAGCATTAACTCTTTATTCCCTAGCCCCACACTTTGCCCAGGTAATCTATATTCTAAATTCTGACTCTATGGCTTCCTTTTCCTAATTATATCATTTCAGTGAGATCATTTATTATTTGACAACATTTGTTCTTTTGTGTTTGGCTTATTTCACACAACATGATGTCTTCAAGGTTCATTCATGTTTTTGCATATATCAGAACTTCCTTACTTTTTATGGCTGAATAATATTCCATTTTCTGTATATACCACATTATATGTATCCATTCATCAGTTGATGGACAGTTGAGTTACTTTCATCTTTTGACAATTGTGAATAACTCCTTCATGAACATAAGTGTGCAAATATCTCTTTGAGTCTCTGCTTTCAATTCTTTTGGGCATATACCTAGAAATGGGATTGATGGGTCATATGGTCATTCTATACTAACTTTCTGAGGAAATGCCAAACTGTCTTCCATGGCAGCTGTGTCGTTTTACATTGCCACCAGCAATGAATGAGTGCTCTCATTTCTCCACATCCTCTCCAACACTTGTCATTTTCCATTTTTTAAAAATTAATAGCAATTCTAGTGAGTGTAAAATGATATCCGATTGGAGTTTTTATTTGCATTTCTCTAAAAGCTAATGGTAATGGTGTTCAGCATGTTTTCATGTGCTTTTTGGCCATTTGTATTTCCTCTCTGGAGAAGTGTCTATTCAAGTCTTTAACTCTTTTTTTTTTTTAGCTGGGTTGTCTGTCTTTTTGTTGTTGAGTTGTAGATTTTCTTTATATATTCTAGATATTAAACCCTTATTGGATATGTGGTTTCTAAATAATTTCTCCCAGTTGTATAGGTTGTCATGTTATTTTAATGACAAAGGTGTTTTATGTGCAAACATTTTTAATTTTGATGAGGTCACACATCAATTTTTGCTCTTGTTGCTTGTGTTTTGGATATAAATTCTAAGAAATCATTGCCTAATGCAATGTCCTGGAGATGCTTCCCTATGTTTTCTTCTAGTAGTTTTATACTTCTGGTTCTTATATTTAGGTTTTGATGCATTCTGAGTTGATAGATTGTGAGGTAGGGGTCCACATTCATTCTTTTCATATGGATATCCAGTTTACCCAGCACCATTTGTTGCAGAGATTATTATTTCCCAATTGAGTGGTTTTCAAGCCCTTGTCAAAAATCATTTGGCCATGCATGTGAAGTTGATCTCAGAACTCTCAACTCAATTCCTATGTTCTATATGTCTATTCTTGTGCCAGGCCCATGTTCTTTTGATTACTGTGACTTTGTAAAAAGTTTTATGAGCAGGAAATGTGAGTCCTCCAATTTTGTCCTTCTTTTTCAAGAAGACTTTGGCTATTCCGAGCCCCTTAACCTTCCATGTAAATCAGTTGATTGGCTTTTCTATTTCTGCAAAGAAGGCTGTTGGAAGTTTGATTAGGATTGTGTTGATTCTACAAAGTGCTGTGTATATAATTGATATCTCCACAATATTTAATCTTCCAATCTATGAATATCAAATTAATTTCTATTTATTTATATCTTCTTTGATTGCTTTTAACAATACTTTGAAAACTCTGTGTACATGTCCTTTACATCCTTGGTTCTATTTATTCCCATATATTTGATAATTTTAGTTCCTATTGTATGTGGGATTTTTTCTTGATTTCCTTTTCAGATTGTTCATTACTGGTATATAGAAACACTACTGATTTTAGTTATTAAGTTTGTTCCCTGCCACTTTGCTGAATGCATTTATGAAGTCTAAGAGCTTTGTTGTGGATTTTCAGGGTTTTATGTATATAGGATTGAGTCTTCTGTAAAAAGCTTTACTTATTCATTTCCAATTTGGATGCCTTTTATTTTTTTTCTTGCCTAATTCCTTTGGTTATAACTTCCAGTAAAAGGTTGAATAACAGGTTGTCATGTTGGTGCTAATAGTGGGCATCTTTGTCTATTTCCTGGTCTTAGAGGGAAAGCTTTTAGTTTCCCACCATTAAGAATGAATTTAGTTGTGGATTTTTCATATATGCTTTTTACCTTTTGGTGGGCATTTCCTTCTATTCCTAGTTTTCAAAGTGTTTATAGGAAGGAAAATTTGTCAAATCCATTTTCTGCAACAAATGAGATGATCATGTGATTTTTTTCATCACTCTGTTAATGTAGTATATTATATTAATTGATTTTCTTATGTTGAGACACCTTTCTATACTTGGGAAAAAGTCCTCCTATATTAAGTGTAAAATTCTTTTAATATTCTTTTGGATTTGAATTGCTATTATTTCTTGAAGATTTTTGCATCTCTATACTCATGAGATATTGGCCTGTAATATTATTTTCTTGTACCTTTATCTTGCTTTGGTATGAGAGTGATGTTGGCCTCATAGAAAGAACTGGAGATTGTTTCTTCCTCTACAACATTTTGGAAGAGTTTGAGGCGGATTGGTATTAAGTTTTCTTATACCTTTGAGCCCTGGAATCTTTTTATCTTATTTAATGTAATTCCCCACAACTAAAAGTAAGAATGTCACTTAAGCAGGTTTCAAAATATATATGTTGAATAGATAAATAACCATGTTAAGAAAAAATAAACTTGCTTGAATTTTTAAATGTTCATCAGCTTCATAACCTAACAAAGTATTCTCATCAGAATGTACCATATTGCCAATGCATTTTTAAAAAATGGAATATCACAGAGTTTTATTATAAATCTGAAACAAAGTTTGTTTGTTTTGGCAAAGCCTCTGACCTCATTTCTATCTTCTTGAATTTGAAAGATAATACAAATAATTTATGTATCTGTGTTCTTATGCCAATTTTTAACTGAAAACCTCTCAACCATATGTTTAATTATTTTTTAAAAATCCTCATCTAATTAGCATTAAACTATTAATATGGATAGTGAGGCTTTAAAAGTAATGCTAGATTATATTTTGAAGATAATCTAATTTATTGTTCTCATCACCATAATATACTATTCTGCAAAAGTACTCAATGCTCAGAATACACTTTAACAATTAATTTTCTCTAGGGTATATTATTAAATCATATGAAATTTATTATATCATTAAATATCCGAGCTTCATAAGATTGCCTTTTCAGGAGAAACATGTAACAGTGTCTTTTCAGAAAGGAAGAACTACTAAAAAACCACATTCCAAGTTTCGCATCTTGAAAGTAGAACCAGTTGGGAATTTTGATATCATGATTGAGGTGAAAAACTCAGGTGCCTTCAAGGATCATGTATATGACCTAAACCTATGCATATAAAGTGGACCAAGTCAAGACAACAATAGAGATTATATTGTGGTGAACTGAAGAGTTCATAATTTACCTAAAGTTATTTCTGTTTATTACAAATGCTATGCTCAATAAATAAAACAGACAGATTGGGTTTTTTTGGTACATATATTCTAAATTAAATACTAGATTAGCATAAGGCTAGTCTCACATTAAGTGTTGACTTCAGGCTACTTCAAGCATTCCAGGACTTAAAAAATAAATAAAAATAAGATATAATTTGAATATATGAAATGGTTTCCATAAAGTTTCTATTTCCTTGCCAGAAGGCTCTTTCCTGGTAACTTAATCTAATATACTACTTATTAAACTGTTTAAATCTGCTAGGTTGCCAAAAGCAATATGTCAGAAATGGGTTGGCTTTTACAATGGGATTTTATTCACTTACAAGCTTACAGTCTGGAGGCTGTGAAAATGCCCAAATCAAGGCATCATCAAGACAATACCTTCTTCCTGAAGACCTTTTGCCAGTTATCCTGGACTCCTCTGTCACATGGCAAGAAATATGCCGGTGCCTATTGGGCTTTCTCTTCTCTTCTGGGTTACATTGCTTCCAGCTTCTTGCTTTTGTGGCTTTCTCTTTGTGTAAATTTCATTCTCTTATAAGGGACTCCAGTAAGAGTATTAAGACTCACCCTGGGCCACGCCTTAAGTGAAGTAATCTGATCAAAAGTCCTACTTAAAACAGATTTACTCCCACAGGAATGGATTAGCTTTGAGAAAATAGATTTCTGAGGTCCACACAGCTTCAATCCATCACATTAACCAACAAGGAGTTAGGTGTATAGTAGCAAAAGATGGCATCATCAATATGGAGAAAGTAACAAACACTTAAAGTCATAGCACCTTTTATTTCACAATATGGTAAGGAATGTTCATAAAGACAGGAAATCATTAAATATCTTGGATTCCATTTTTCTATTCTCTGCTTAAAGTAAACAGGAGGTATATAAATAAATTCTAAAAAGGTTTTATCCAAAATGATAGGTTTTCAAAATTGTTAAGCATGATGTCCGTAAGGGTTTCCCTCTTTACATTTCTTTATAAATTTTAGAATAATTATGAGCTGGTTGCTGGTTTCCTAGCAACATTGTCAAAAACAGCTACATTCTCCAATTTCCTGTAGGACAAAAAGAACCAGTATTTACCAATACTATTTAAATTTACCTACCTTTTGAACTTTGATCCTTTGGTTGAATTTTGATAAAATATGGTATATATCAAAATCGCTGTTTTTGGAGCCAGTTCTATAACTGCACATTTTGCAAATCAAATTTTATTTAGAATAGAATGTACATTAAAGGGTGAGTAATAAAAATGTACTAATTGAAGCTTACGTATATATTATACAAACAATAGAAACTGCATTAATTTTTTTGACATTAGATTAAGAACATATTTTATATGGGGAGTAGTTTATCACTGACATTATTTAGAGTTGCCAGTCATAATGATTTTGGAAAGTAGATTAGCTTTTAGTGGATTTTATTTTTGTTTTTAAATTCTCTACAGACAATGAAATTCCTTTATTTTCTAAATAGGGCAGACCACTCCCTCTTCTTCACCCTTGGTATGCCACTGTTTATATTATTAATCTTATTAATTAATCTTATTAGTAATCTCATTAATCTCTCTTTCTCTCATTTTCCCAATTTTAATTTCAAGGTAATAATATTATCTATCACTAGGCTTTGTTATGGTAAATAATGTAAAATGCTTGTAACATTTACCAGACAGCCTGTCACATGGGTGATGTTCATTAAATTCTAGGCATTAATTATTATTAAAAAATAAAAAAAACTCATCATGAAAAGTAAATACTCCACATTTTCTTTCAAGCATGTCTTAATAAAACTTTATTTTAAATTCCTGGTATATTATAAAGTTCTAAATCAAAATTTTCTAATATATGACATTCTAATCATTCTTTGACAAACTATATTAATTTTACTAACATAATAATTATACTTAGATATTAAATGAAAAATTGAAATTGTTATGGTAAATTATTTTGCTATATACAAACAGCTTTTGGATAATACCACATGTTGTCATTAATAAGAAATTCTATATAAAGTTTAACTGATGAATGATTTTTTTTATGAATCATTTCTCTAAATGTAAAACAATTGCTAAATTTTTTAACTGAAAAGTAAGGCATTTGCTCATCTTAAAATGTAGTTCTTTATTATTTCTCTTGAATGCCTCTCCAATTATGTCTGTTATAAATATATTTTTAAAAATTTGTATTTTATCTGTTTATTTTGACAAATTACTGAAATTTATCTGGGTTCTCAGTGTTTATAATTGATAGCATTCCATTAAATGGTAAAAATGAGATTTTAACACTACTTATTTTCTCTGGTAGAAATTCTTTATAATAATGCCACTTTAAGAAAATGTCTTCAGATTTCCCATCTTATATATATATATATATAAAAAACTCTCCATATTTAAGATCTATTTAAGATTTATAAAGCAGCTGCCTATCATGTCTGGTAGACCAGATAAAGGCTTAAATAGCTCTTCTGCTGATAAATTAAAGGCTCAAGAAGTGATGGGGTTTTTGAGATTCCAATGAATACTGTGATTTTTTAAAGGGAATAATGCAAATCCATAACTAACAGACTTGTGAACATCTCTGTATTTTATTTAATAATCAAATATTTAATTATTATATTGCATAGTATAAGAATAGTTCCTAACTCCACTATATCACTTCCCAAACAGACAAGATATGTTCGAAATGTAGATAAGAAAGGAAGATTTAACAGTAAATATTACATTTAAAGATATATGTAAAAAATTAAAGTGGCATTATAAAAATTCACAGTTATTTAATAATTTAGACATTTAAGATGTTGATCATCAATTGGTTAAAAGGAACAAAGCAGATAAATATTCCAGAGAGAAGGCTATGTGAAGAAAAATTTTGGAGAGAGCAATTTGCCTTTGTCGTGATATGAATCTTCATGGGGATGTTGCTACCCATTTGCCTCAAGGCTATTGAAATGGCATTCATAGAATCATCGAGAGCTTGAAATAAGCTCCCTGCTAGTGGGGCACACCACAGAATGGTCCCTGATTCATGTTCAAGAAAGCTAAACTAGAGCTACAATGGTTGCTTTTGGTTCAATCTGCAAATTCAGAGGCTTTGGAAACCTGGGTGATGGACCATGAGGGACAGAGAGACAGCCTACAGAAATTTTAAGATAAACAGAAGAAAACTCCAAGGAGATGTGAGGGATTCCAACCTCGGATGTCAGTATGAAGGGTATCATACCCATGCTAGGGATGAGTGTGAAATGTTTTGTTATTTGCATCACAGGAGTTGTGATGGTGTGTATGCAGAGAGGGGCAGGGGCAGCATGGAACCTCTACAAAGCATCTCAAAGTGTCCATGAGAGAAAGTGTTGGACTTACATATCTGCTTGTCCACCGAGTGTGACGTGCTCCACATGATCACCTGTCACAAGCTGAGCAAGCTCTCCTGTTCAACCCTTCCTCTACCTTTAATCCTGGATGTGTACCAAACAACTAGTTTAAATGACAAGCTTTAATCTTAATTTAGGAATTAAAATTTCCAGTCTAATAATTTGTATTTAAATCACTAGTCAAGAATAATACTTCTTCTTCCCCTTTAGGATGGCAGGTTACTGCTATTAAGGTTAAAAAATAAAAATCTTTAGCTTCTCTCTGCCGGCTAAGCTACAGGCAGTCTCTAGCAGCTGAGGGGAAATCCCAGTGAGTTACAGAGCTGAGCATCTGTAGCTGCTGACAGTCTCAAAAGCTGGGGGATGAGTGTGCAAACCCTAAAATGGGGATCTTTGCAGAGCACCAAAGAATCCACTGCACAAGTGATTCTCAAACTTAAACATGAATCAGAATCTCCTGAAGGACTTTATAAAACACAAATAGCAGGACTTCACCTCCAGAGGACCTAATTCAGGAAGGCTGGGGTTATATAGGTAAATTTGCATTTCTAACAACTTCCCAAAAGCTGATGCTGCAAGTCTGGGTTTAGAACTAATGTATTTCATGAAGACATAGATTAGTTAACTGATTCCCAAAATTTTTACAAGTAACAAATGCCAGAGACAAGAATCTGGTTAGGTTATCCTGAAACTAACCTCCTCTCAAGGCTCTATACCTAATTGCTTGCCAATATTGTTACTTGTGGATAGATTTGATTATAAAGAAATTGGATCTTGGGGAAAAAATCCTGCCCCATTCTATAAGTGATTTTTCTTTTGAAGTTTCATCCTAATTTAAATTTTGATAAAATATTTTTTCACATGAAATATAGAACTTCCTGGAGCAAACTGTATAAATGTATAAGACTGGAGGTAATATTATTAAATTTTACATCCCAATCACTTTCTGAAAAGATAATCGAAATAGTCTTTTTCAATCTAATTAATTAATTATATAATTGTACATCAAACTTTGAGATGGTTCATCCACTTCATTCAAAAATTGTTTGAAACATATTTTGATTTGTTTGTATTATACTTATATGATGGTATCTTTCTTTCTCATTAGACTTATATTCTGAAAATATAGTGACAAACCCACCTTTGTCACCCATACTTGTCCACTCTCAATAGTGTGCTCCAAGAAAGAAACATTCTTTCTTGATTAATCAGGTTGCTGAATCTCAGGATTAATCAGTTGAAAACATAAGCACACAAAATAAAATAGCTAAAAGTTCGAACTGGAAATAAAGACTGTACCTTGCCAAATTACACTGGATGAATTAACTTCACAGCTTATTTTTGTGTGTGTGGTTGAGTTTAATTTAATACTGGAAAAATGCAGAATTCTACTATTAGAAACTGGAATATCTGGTAAAATTTAGAGATGTGTGTTATGCCCTCTAATTTCCTTGGTGGTGATAGTTAATTAATCCATAGAAAATTGTCCTGTGGGGTTTTATAATTGGATTTCAATTATTTGTCCATTGTTTTAGGAGCTGTCTCTTAGTAAATATAGTGCACAAAGTATGAAATTGCTGGAAAATCATGAAAATTCTGTGGATGTTTTTATCATCAATAAACATGAAAGTCTGGAAAATCTTGAACATGGCCTGGCAGAAAAATAGCAGAGCAGGTTTGTTACAGAACTACAGGCAATTCCGTAAATCAGGAACACAATTGTATTAATAGGAACTGATGACCTACTCGAACCCCAAAATTTAGAAGGGAAAACCAATACCAAACTCAGGAGTGACCCATATGAAAACTAGATGGAAAATTCTTTCAGAAGCAAAACTAAAAGTAGACATATTTGCTAACAGGATTCTCACTCCTATTGCAAAAGAAAAAGAGAAGAGTTACTCAAAATGGCATTTTAGGCTGTTGTTTTATTTACAAGTCTAAAAATATATCTTGCCATTTATATCCAACTGAGTGCAGTAAATGCCCTCACCAATATCACACTTTTACATAGGAACATCAGATACCAGAATACAATAGTCAGGTCTTCAAAGTTCTGAGGTAAAATAATGATAAGCTTAGGACTTTTAGTCCAAGTTAAACTAGCATTCATTTATGAAGGTTAAAAAGAGAAGAGTAGCCCCTGACATTGGGAGCTGGAATAACACAGCTAGGATTTTGCTTTGGCAGAAGGTATCCTGGTGTTCACACCCAGGCCATGCTGCTGTCCTTTGGACATAAACAATCTTACACAGCACCAATGTCAGCCTCGGTTATTCTGTGACACAAAACAAAACTACTTCATAATTTTCTCTAAGCACAGGCAAAAACAAGGTCACTGTGCAAATCACAGAGTACCTAATACCCCCCTCTCCTGGCTAACATAAGTGTTGCTCTATTTTATTTTATTTTTTTTAATTTTAATCAGCTACAGCTTTCGTTTTGCTTTAGTGTTCTCTAAGTCTTGATAAGATTAAGAGATCCAATCATAGAATTATAACTTCTTCCAGATAGCACCCAATCCAGAGCAATCCCTCTTTCTTCAGCCATCTCTAAATGAGCCTAATTATGTACATACATTAGGTAATAAGCATGACTTTTCAAGTTAGAAACAGGAGATTTCTCAATAAATGGTATTGTGAACATCTATTTATCTAACAAATGTAAATAAAATTAGATCCCTAATTTTCACCATGTAGAAAAAAAATATAACAGATTACGATAAACATAAAATATATCAAAGAAAGAAAAATAAGGCAAACTGGGAAGGAGAGACTATTTTAAGCAGGACAAAAACCATGGTATTTGAATTCGTATTTACTTGCATCATGACTCTTAGCTGTTCCTTTATAGGTTTCAACATAGTCCTTATTCAGTTAATGTTTATGTACATATTTTCTGGATTCAAGAGAATAAATGTTCATTTGACACGAGAGTGAAAATACTCGCATGTACTATTTTACTAAATGAAGTAACTAATAAAGTAATATATTTTAATTTTAAAAAGTTAACTACTATAAATAGCCAATTTATAACACTACTTGATTTATTCTTAGCTAGTTTTTCTTATGTACTATTTTCTATACCCAGAGGTGAAACTTAAAATAAAATGATTGTGTATTTGTTGGATTTGTTTATAACATTATGTTTTTAGTTGAAGTTATAAAAGAATTATATTGACAATTTTTTTCCCAGTGGCACTTTCATAGTAAATGTGGTAAACAAAACTTGTGATTAATTTTAATACGTTGACCTTCTTACAAGAACATTTCCTGCAGGTAGCAAAAATCTGCATTTGGCACTTATAAACCGTAGACTCTGATCTCTTTATTTTCTATATGTCAATTAATCTTAAGCTTCCAGTTGTGGTATGCTGCACAGCTTAATGGAAATGAAACTGTGCTTATTCTGAGAACTCCAATTTGCAAGCTTGTGGCCACATCTACATTTCAAGGCCACGTCTAAATTTCAAGATCAGATGCTTTGCCAAAATGTAGATAGGGAGAATTTCTCTTCTTGTAGTTATTTTCACACATATGCTCAGCTGAAATATCCGTTAAACCCTGACCATAGGTTGTTTTGCTCTCTACTACCGCTGTGACGTTTTGTTTGTTGAAACTGAGGTCCAGTCTTAGGGTTTATGCAGCCAGTCTCTCTGAGCTCTTGGCAAAACTCAGAGATGCATTGGGGTTTCTGTTTCCGTCCTCTCTCCACTCCTCCCCTTCACTTTCCTCTTGCTTTTCTTCTCTCCTGACCTTACTAACCTACTTGGCTTCTTCTCACAAAATATCTCCAAACACGTCTGCATTAGATTGATCTAGTTACTTAAGTTTTGGGGCATTAAAAGTTCAAAGTCTTGCAAGATATTTTGTTTTCTATTCCTACACATTTACCTGAAAGCAATGAGACATAAGTGGTTTCATGTTTCAAAAAGTGGAAAGTAGGGGGGCAGATGTGGCTCAAATGGTTGAGCGTCCGCCCCCCATATGGAGGGACCCGGGTTTGATTCCTGGGATCTCCTGGTAAAATAAAGAAAGATATAGAAGTTGTGTGGGCTGCCAGGCCCTATGTACGGGCACACTGCCAGGCCCCGTGTGTGGGCGTGCCAGGCACCTTCAAACCACACAGCAAGACGATGACATAACAGGAGAGTGACACAAAGGAGACCCAAGACAAGATGCACCCAAACAAACAGAAACTAAGGTGGCACAGGTGACAGAACACCTCTCTCCCACATCAGAGGTTCCCAGGATGGTGTCCCAGTGAAGACAGGAGGAGAAGGTTGAGAAGAGAGGGCAGGAAACTGACGCAGAGAATTGTTCAGCAAATGGACACAAAAACAGCAAAAAAGGGGGTGGGTGGGGGGGTGTTAAAAAAGGATAAAAGTAAATAAATAAATCTGAAAAAAAAAAGTGGAAAGTAAAGGGGAATATGCAAAGTGGAAATCAATAACTCATATTAATATCTAGCCACAGTTTATTCCCTTTAATTCAAATACTTCAGTGTGTATTTCCTAAAAGCAATTATATGAACTTATATAACTGAAGTAAAATTATCAAAATCAAGAATTTAATATTAGTACATTGTGTTATTGATAAAGTACTATTATCCAACACAGAGATATGATTAAGTTTCCCACTAATGTACTTTTTTTTCTGGTCCAACAACAAACTCAAGATTGCACTTTACATTTAGTTATCATGTTTCTTTTTTTTTTTTTTTTTTAATTAGAGACATTGTAGGTTCACAGAAAAATCATGCATAAATTACAGAGTTAGCATATGCTACCCTATTATTAACATATTGCATTAGTGTAGTACATTTGTTAGAATTCACTAAAGAATATATATATATAATTGTACTATCAACTAAAACAGTGCCTCGACCAGTTTTTGTTTTTCAAACCTTGATATTTTTAAAAAGAATGACTAGCTATTTTGAAGAATGTTCTTCAGTTTGGTCTTATCTGATGTTTCCCCATGATTAGGTTCAGATTATTCATTTTTGGCAGAAACACTACAGAAGCAATGTTGTGTTCTTCTCAGTGCATCATAACAGGAGGTACATGTCTATTTGACCAAATACTGGTATTTTTACTCTGCATGGTTGGTTAAGATGTTGTCTTCCAGGATTCTCCACTGTACAGCTACTGTTTTTTTGCATTGAAGTTAATAAAAAACTTGTGTGGGAGATACTTTGTTATTTAATGATTACTTTTAGAATCTATTCATGATTCTTCCATGAAACAATTATTACTATGGTTGTTGCCAAGTGATTATTTTCTAATTTTATATTCAGTCTAGAGAGTTCTCTCTAATCTTTTGTTTATATACCAGTATTGGGCTGTTGGAGTCATCTTTCATTTTATCGGTGATTTCTGTTATGATCATTATTTATTTATTCATTTATTTTTTGTATACTTAAATCATCCTAGATTTGGCAGGTGAAAGCTCATTTTAAGCTACTTAATGTGATTTTCTGATATCTCCCATACAACATTTTCCATCTTGAGATCTGTCAAGTGTTTTTTATTACTAGGCAGAAGAGAGAAAATAAGCCTTCCTAGCCCTCATGATTATTCAAGTACTCCTTAAGCTTCTACATTACTGGCTGTGTGAATTTTCTTCATGAGTGCCATCTGCCATCAAATGCCCACTTTGCCCACATGCAAGCTGAAGGGCACTGTCTACAATTCCACAAAAATCTAATAGGTGTTTTAGAAAAAGAAAGTTGTCCTATATAGAGTTTCCTTAGGGAACCCTCTTTTCCTCCTAATTACATTCTTTCTACATGGGCTCCAAGTCACACCAACTCTTGCATGTTAAGGGGTGTTTTAGTTTTCTATTGGTACATAGCAGAGTTGTCAATATCCTTATCTATAACAGCAAGCTATTCAAGAAAATCTAGACTTATTCTATCATATTCTTCAAAAATGTTTTAGCCTCTTCCTATTATCCAATTCCAAATTCAATTCCACATTTTTTAAGTATTTATTTATTACATCAGCACTCCACTCTCAGTACCAAAATCTGTGTTAGTTTTCTATTGCTGCTGTGACAAATTGCCACAAATGTAGTGGCTTAAACAATACAAATTTATCTTATAACCCTGTAGGTTAGATGTCCAAAGTGTGTGTCACTGAAATAACTTCAAGATGTCAGCAGGACCACATCCTTTTCTCTAAACTCTAGGGAAGAATCTGTTTCCTTGCCTTTTCCTGCTTCCAGAGCTCCCCCACATTCCATAGACAGTAATGGTAGTCAAGTCCTGCTGACATCAAATCATCTGACACACTCTCCTCTCTTCCTCTTCTACTTTTTTGTTTTGTTTTGTTTTGTGCTTAGGGTAAGGATTTTATTTTAAAAGGATAGAGTATGCTGACCATCTAGAACAATTTCCCTAATTTAAGGCTGGTTGGTTAGAAACCTTAAATCTACCTGCAAATCTTAGTTCTACTTTGCCATGTTACCTAATTGATTCACAGGCTTTGGGGATTAGGACACAGACATTTTTGGGGTTGGGGAGCATTATTCTGTCTACTACAAGGGGCATCACTGACTAGCTAGGTTTCTTTATCTGAGGATCTTTCATGGGCCTGATGACGTGTCCTACATGAGAAATAACACAGAATATTTCTTGGAGGTTTTAACTACCTCACTAATCCTCCATGTTTTCCTGTTATCAAGAATGTGTTGGAATCACAGTAATTTCCTTTCTGTGCCTAGATGGTCTACTCATCTCTATTGTGGTAAAAAGAATAATGGCTTCACCAAGATGTATACATCCTAATCCCCAGGAACTACCTAACAGAGCCAAACATAATAACTTTGAAGATATGATTAAGTTAAGGATCTTTAGATGGGTACATTATCCTGGATTATCAAAGTGGGACCAATATCCTTATAAGAGCGACACAGGAGGGTCAGAATCAGAGAGGAGATATGATGACAGTAGCAGAGGACACACGGAGAGAAAGAGATTTAGAAAAAGAGAGAAGGACAGAGATTTCAGGATAATACACTGCTGACATTGAAGATGGAAGGGGCCAAGAGCCAACAAATTCAGGTGGCCTCTAGAAATGTAAAAGGCAAGGAAACAGATCCTCTCCTAGAGTCTCCAGAAGGAACGTAGTCCTGATGAGCCACTTTAGACTTCTGACCTCCAGTACTGTTATATAATACATTTTTGCTATCTTTTGTCACTAACTCTGTGGTAATTGCTTACAGAAGTAATAGGAAATGAATACACCAAACCACCAAGGGTTATAGTTTCAGTGGTTAGTAAATGATTGGAGGAGAAATGAAGCCTGGAGCCAAGAAAGCGACTGCCTGATATAGCCGGTTCTAAATGATTATTTCCATGTCTTCTAAATGTAAATGTACTTGAGTCAGTGTCCCCAGAAATAAAAACTCTAGTTTTAGTGTAAAGTTGAGCACACTTTCATCCACCTTCCAGCATGAATTTAAGAAATGTATCCTGAATATTCATGGACTTCCAATGTTGGCAAAAACTTGTTTCAAAGACATAGTCATTCAGCCAGAGTCAGTGAGGCCTTTTTGGTTTTAAGTCCAAATGGCCTCAGAGGTTATTACTTTCACATTGCTCATCTTGGCAGCCCAGCTTCTGGGAATCAGATGCCTGCCATTGCTGCAACATTTTCAAGGCCAACCAAGAGACATTTTGTCCTGACTTAGATGCAAATTTTTCTTTGCTTTGAAAGAGAATTGCATCTTCAAAAATATCCTTTCGTCTTTTGCTTATGGCAGGTCACCACATTTATTTCATGTAAAACTTCCTTCCTCAGATCCAGTAATTGACATGCTAACACCTTTACAGGCATGTCCCAAGAAGCTGGCAGCCTTGGGGACTATTTGGATCCCCTCTTCTGAAACAAATTAAGTTTTTCTGGGTAGCAGTTTTTGTTTCATTTTGTTTGATGCTATTCAGAATCAGATACAGACACTTAAACTTATCATTCTTGTCCTTCCTTTCTAAGCATTCTCTTGGTACTATTAGGGATTATAACATCATTCCCAAATTACTTGACTATATTTATTAACTGCTAACTTTGTTCTGTTGGACATGACATGTTTAAAGCATTTTGAAGTTACCTTTCAAAACTGGTATCCCTTAGAATTCACCAAATGAGCAGTGTCCTGTAATTTCACACTCATCTCTGCAAACCATTTTCCAATAGTCATGACCATATGTCAAAATAAACTATCTCCAATTCCAGGAGTTTCAATTGATTCATTATGTAGACTCTCCAAGTCTTGAAGTCTCAGCAAACCCGGATGTGATCCCTATATTAAATGATTACAAAGGATAGTGTACAAGCTATAGGATGTGGGAGAGATTGCTTCTTTATTAAAAAAATTCTGTTACTCAATTTAATCTTGGCTCTAAAGCAAACATTGTTCTAAGCTCACTAATTCTTGAGGCTCTCCCTACCCAGGCTGGCTCTATATTAATAAATCAAAATATCGTATGAACACATTTGCTTCTACAAATTGAATCTATCAGCCTTCTAAAAGTTGGACTTAATATTATGCTAAAGTGGTTGCACAAAACGTTAATGATCCAAAACCTATAATATTTGAAACATCCTTTATTAAACCTTTCATCCTTAGTTTGGTGTGTTTGGTCCAGGTGAAGAAAGGCCTTGTATGTAAACAAAACATTACATTCTTTGTACATTTTGGTACTTAGTATTTTTAAGTTACTTGTTTTAAATGACATAGATGAATTTCATACATTAATACAATTAGGCCTTCTTAATACTCTTTTGATTATATACTGCTCACTTTTCCTTTTACTCCCTATGGGAGTCAAATGAGTTGAAAATTAAACAATATAGTATATAACACTTAGTGTACATCTCTAGCCCCAACACTTTTTCCCACTACAAACTGTCTCCCAACTTCCAGCAGCATTCCTTAGCTCTTGGCCCCTTTTGTCAGCTTCTGTCTCTGTCTCCATTTGTGACACATACATGCATTTTATAGGCTGGTGAACAAAATGAAGAGTTACATTGAGTTTAAAGTTTTTGTAAAAGCCAGTAGTTCTCAATCTGCCTTCTCCCTCACTCTCATTTCTCAGTGATTCAAGAACCCCAAATATATTTTTTGCCTCAGGACCTGCTTTCTGGGAACCTAGGCTAATATACAGGATTTGGTGTGAATTTCCCAACTTGCTGAATTTCCCAAAAATATTCACTACCTCATGTCATGTAATATTAGAACCAGAATTTCATTAGAGTGTCAGTCTCCACTTTCAAAATGTTAAGACCTCAGTGTGCTTTCCTTCCTGACATAGAAAAGTTCACGAGCAGGAAGCTATGTAGGATGTTGTATCAGTTTCCTAGGGCTACTGCAATAAAGTAACACAAACTGGGTGGCTTAAGAAAGCAGACAGTTATTGTCTCAAAGTTCTGAAACTGGGCATCCTAAATCAAGGTGTTGGTCTGGCCATGCTTCCTCTTAAACCTGTAGGGAGGAAGTTGTTCCATGCCTCTCTCGGCTTCTGGCAGTGGCTTGCTGGCAATCCGCAGTCTCTGCCTCAGTTGTCAAATGGAATTCTCTTCCATCTCCAATCTGTGTCCAAATTTCCTCTTCTTATAGGACCTCAGTCATACAGGATTAAGGTTCCACCCTATTCCCTAAGATTTCATCTTAACTTGCCTGATTCCATCTGCAATGACCCTATTCCCAAATAAGGTCACATTCTGAAGGATGGGGGGATTCGGGCTTCAGTATATCTTTTAAGGACACAGTTCAACCCATAACAGATGTATTTTTCCTGCAGCTCCTATGGTGTCAAGGGCACTGGACTGTTCTTTCGCTCCTGTCATGCTGCATCATTGCCACTCTGTTAATCTATCAGATGCTGCTGCTTTGTTCATGAATGCATGGGAAAAGCTGCTCTCTCCAAAAACGGCTTCTCCTATTTTCCCTTTGCCCATTGTTTCAAAGCTATAAATGTGAATTAAGATTAGGTTCAGCTAATAGAAATGCCAAATAATATGGTTTAAACAAGATTGAAGTTTACTTCTGTCTTATATTTACAAAATATATCTAGTCCAGGCTTGTTAGAGCAACTTGAAAAAGTCCTGTGGAGTCTAGGTTCCTTATTTCTCAATCCTCTACCATCCTTATCCTCAACAATATGGGTTTTACCTCATACGCCAAGATGGCTGCTTGAGTTACAGCTGTCAGAGACAATTTAAACCAGCAGGAAGGGAAAAGGGCTGAATAAAGGTAAAACAGTCCTAGTTTTTTTCAACAGCAATTATTCATTTGTCCTCCACTCTCTACATAACCCAGGGTTTGGATTTTGCATCTCTTCTTAGAGGTCTTTTATCCAAACTTGAGATATGGTATAATAAGAGAAGGGCAAAGTCAGTGTTCTCACCCCTGATTCTACATCTCATGTTTCCTCTACCATTCTCTCTTTTACAAGAGTTTCATTGCCCACACATTTTCTGATGGTGCAGAAAGGATTGGGGAAAGAAGGAGGCAAAAGGGAGAAATGTGGATAAAATAATGAAAAATTGTAGCTTAGCAGGTATTCCTTAGGACAAACTTTACCTTAAACTGGAGCCACAGTTTTTGAGAAAATCCAAGATATCATTGTTTTCTGGCTCTGAATTATCAGTGAAATATTTAGTCTCAGTGTGTTCAGGATATTCAGACCAGGGATGTGCCAAGCTTGTTGTCAAGATGAGGTAAATAGAGAGTTTAGGTGAAATGCATTGATTTATTTCCTACCACATATGTTTCTTCATATTTGTAACCTTACTGGCATGGTGCAGAGTTCATATAAACAGGCTTGGGGCAAGTTCAAAAGTTTTCTATTACCCCTAGATAAGGTCCAGGTATAAATGTAATAGAACTACGTAACTTAGTGGTACTTAACATGGTGTGACAGTTTGGTATTATTTTATGAATCCCAAAAAGAGAAAGAATATGTTTGTTAACTAATCTATTAGAGATCTCTGGGTGTGATACCCTTGAATTGTATTAAATTCAGCTGAGGGGCCTTTGATTAGATTACCTGTTAATATTAGAGCTTTTTGATTCCACTATTTCAGTAAGGAGTGATTCAGGTTTCGTCCCCACCCCTGCTGGGTCTGATATAAACGGATGCTCATTCAAGAAGGCACACAGGAATAGAGAGCTCTGTCATTTCTGATCCTTATATGTGACAGAAAAGAGAAAGCTCAAACAGCTAAAGTCCTGGGGAGAGATGGGACACTTAGCCTGATAGCTTACAGCTGACTTTGGGAATAGAGCAGGACAACAGAGAGTGATGTAGGAGGCCCAGAAAGAAACAAGCCCTATGACAGAAGAGAGAGAAATTCACTTAAGCACGAAGCCTCAAGAGACTACATGGAGCCTCAAGAGAAAGAGGAAGCCCAGAGGGGAAGACAGAGACCAGCCAGAGATGAGCGACCATCTTGCTTCAACACACAGCTGTCTTTGATGAGAAAGCAACCTTGAGTTGAACTTTTTATGGTCTTGTAACTGTAAGCTTTTACCACAAATAAATACCCTTTATAAAAGCCAACAGATTTCTGGTAGTTTGCATCAGCAGCCCTTTGGCTGACTAATACACACAGGGTGCATTTATTTATTTATTTATCCATGTGCATGCCTGATTTCCAACCCCCCAGAGATTCCTTTTCAGTGGCAGAGTAGTGCAGCTTATGCATTACCATATTTGGGAAATTCTACCTAACTTAACAACAGAGTAAACATGAGCACTCGAACTTGACCAGAGCTCTTAACTGAACTTGAACTAAAAGGAGAACCGAGATATTCCTGGGATGTTATGGTATTGAGAAAGAAGGACAGGATATCTGGGAAGTTCAGTTATTGAAACACGTGTTTAATGGGAAAACCTAATGCTGGAGCATGAACAATGTGCACTCACCTTGCAATTTTTTCCAAGGTCCCAACTCACACATAATGAGATCATGATTTTCCATAGATATGTGTGGACTAAAAAATTAGGAGAATGTCCTAAATGACTTCTCAGTAAAAAGAAACCTTCTTGTGATGATCTGGGTTTTGTGTAGTCAGTTATAATAAATTGTCCCTAAATATTAAGGCTTTTAGAATTCACCTTTTGCCTGTTTGGGGAAAATAAAGCTCTGTCAACATACATGCACATATAAAATAATGTGCATGCAAATATTCATTGCAGCTATCCACTCTTTAAATGTCTTCTCCTTATTACTCACATTAAGATGAAGGTTTGGAAGCCCCCAAACAATGACCTTTCAAATTCTTGTTTATAAGAGGGGGAATCAGTTTATCCAAATAATCACTTGTAGGAAGAAGAAACAAGGTGAATCCTGTTTAGCTAAAGTCACTGTATCTTTCCAAAATACAAAACAAATTTCAAATGGAGTCATGAAATAACCTCAAAATCACCCTATATTATAAGACTTAATGATGCCCTGTAGGACTCTTCTTTTGTGAAGATTGTTTTCCATACCTATCTGCCTTCATTCTATGTAATATTATAGAAATTTAATGAATAGTAAAGAATGTATCCACACATACATCAAAAACTGTGGACAGGGTCACATAACATAAAAACAACATTGTTGTGGCAAATTTCATAAGGTTTTGAGGGATGGTCTTATCAAATTGCCGTAGGGATAATTAAAGATATGCCTATGCAAAAGTAGTATAACATGAAGAATGTAGTCAAGGAAGATTAGATTTGAATGCAGACTTTGCCTCTGGCTAGGCTAGGGGACAATAGACAAAGTTTTTTTTTTTGTTTTGTTTTGTTTTGTTTTGTTTTGTTTCTGATTCTCATGTTGCTCATTGATAAAAAGAGCATAATAAAATTAAATAATATATTTTGAGGTCCTATAATAGATCCTGCTATGAAACAGTTGCTCAATAAATTATGGAAATTATTATTATATTGTTCTGTAATTTTAAATATAAGCTTGTCATTATTATTATTTGAGAAAGATTAGAACCAAAATTCAAGCTGGGATAAGATTACTTTAAAGCAGCTAATAAATAAATCTTAAACCTCTCATCCATCCCAAAATAATTATTATTATATGTATTAATTTCAGGGTATAGAAATGTGGTCTTATAGCTCAGAGTCTTAGAAAAGAATTATATAGTTCAAAACTTATATGATCAAGAGAGGTAAATGATGAGAAAAACACAGGATAAAGATCAACTTAGCATCAATTTTGGCCACCATTATTGAGTAGATATATGCCCAGTCTTGTAGGATTTTGGAAACTCAAAGCTGGATAATACGTGATGATTTCCTTTCAGTAGTTTATATGATTATTAAGAGGAAAAGTCGGAGGTTGAACCCATATCCTTAAAGTTTACTCAACACTTCTTTTCATCTCATTGTCCAAGTAAACTTGTAATCTTAGTGGGTCTTTACTGAAGACAAACAATTTTAATCAAGGGCATGTAGTCTATTCATGAAATAATAATATCACTCCTGGCTCTCTCTGTCTAGAGGGGCCTGCACCACATCTTGGTGTCTTTCTCTCCCATTTCTCAGCAAGCTCTGTTCTTTCCCCACTTCCCAAATAAATTCTTTTTACTGGCCTAAAAAAAAAAAGAAAATCACTCTCATCTTTTTTAAATATTGAATGAAATCAAGTATCTATGATTAGTTAAAGAAAAAGGACTAAATTGAAAGCTGTTGTTTATAATATGTGAAAGTATGTGCTATTTTGATAGGAGAGGAATTTTTCAAATTTTTGTCTTCCTTTTTATGTTTACTTATTTTTAATAAGTGAATATATAATTTCCAAATCAACTGCTTTGATTTTAATGGATATGTACCATGTCTGTCATAATGAAGTAGAGTGTACTTTAGTCAGTATTGTTATAAGAGGAGTAAAATAATATGAAAATACTTTTTTAAAACAATTTATGCAAATTTGATCTTTGTTATGTATCCTTTTATCTAGAACATTGGTAGAAGTTTACATATGACACTGAATCTCATTTATAATAAAGAAATGTAAGCAGATGCAATAGATCAATTTCATTCCACTCAAAATAACTAATAAATATTACCAAAAAATCCTGTGTAGGGTCTTTTCTTAAAAAGTGATAAACTTTAATGATGGGCAAAATATAAATTTTAAATAGATGGGGAGATAAAGCATGTCCCTTGAGGGAAGTATAAATATTTTAAGTATGTGAATACTCTACACATTATTCATAAATATATAAACTCAGTGTCAAGACACCAAATGATTTTTGCCAATATTGAGGAGATTATTATAAATTTCATTCAAAGAATTATTGAAAGACACAAAGTAATGTTTTCAAGAAAAGGTATCTTGCTGTCTCAGATATTGCAATTCTTCATAAAGCTAGAATAATTTTAAAAATTTGGTACTCATGCCATGATAGATAAATAGAAATACAAATGAAAAAAAGTCTAGAGTATATATTCAATTCTGATTCATTATGCTGTACTTGGGACATCTATTATTCATGAATTCCCACAAATACCACTCCTGTACATTTTCCCAAAGTGAATGAAATGTATTATTTATGTGTTGTTCAAAAAGAGGCCAAGTAGAAAAAGTTTGTTTATGACATGTTGGCAGCTTTTTCCTGTTTTAATAAAGATGGCATTTGAAAGGATAGTGAATTTGTATTATTTGCCAAATGGTCTTGGGATAATTAACTATGGTATACTCCAAAATCAATTCCAGGTAGAACTTACAATTAAATAAATATGATGCAATATAGAATACATTGTTTTAGGACAAAGAGGAGTAGAAGGTGGCAATAAACTCAGCTTGGGTTTTCAACCAAAAGCATATGCATGTGTCTTATTTGATGTAAGGCACTGAAGAATCTGTAACCATGTCAAAGATCCTAGAGGCATCTCTTGAGAATTACTAATACACAATATATTATATCAACAGCCACAGGTATAGCTTTTACATGACCCAGAGGTAGAAAAAATGAGAAAAGTAAAGAAATAACAGAAAAAAACAGCAAAAAAATATTTTCCTCAGGTATAAGAAGATGATAGAAATAAGACAAAAAGTGAAGAAGTGGGTCAGAGAGCCCATATTTCTGTCAGTTCTGGTTCCCTTGCAATTTTGATACTGCATATTAGTGTAAATTCATATGTCTCTTCTATCCAAATTAAGTTTTGATTGGAGTAACTAAAAAGAATTTATGCATGGTGGAGCCAAAGGGGAAACCCCAAACCCCACTCTGGGTCAAAAACTTTATCTGGGTGGCCCTTTCCTTATTCATGGAAGATGAGTTCGTTACTCTCACAAAATTAATCAAGGACTTTTGAAAATATTTCAATCAGACAAAAATGCCACTAAATTAGAAAGAAAGAATACTTTAGAAAAATATTAACCTCAAGGAGAATTCAGTAGTTATATGATTTTAATAATAATCTAAAACCCATTAATTTTATTAATTAAATATTAGAAAAGGGTAAAGCTTTAAAATGAGATTATAAGATTATAAATTAATGAGGAACAGTGCATTATAGTATTAATACTCTGGAAAATTAAATTAGCTTTATCTACACATCTTTCAGAATGCAGAGGTAAATAGCAAAAGATAAAAATGAAGAGAAGAAAGATTATAGATGCAGAGAACAAAGAGATAATTGTTCCTTCTGGAAAAGAGCCAGGAAGAAAATGAACAAATGGAAAATATTTTTAAAAGCATAGATATAATAGTAATTTTATGAGATGCAGAGGAGAAATCAGAAAATTTAGATCAGTATATCAAAAGTGGTTATTGTAAACCAGTTGCTTTAATTTTCCAGGCTGCTTTGGCAAATATCACAAATGGGCTGGCTCAAACAACCAGAATATATTTTTTCATGTTTTTGGAGCCTAGAAGTCCAACATCAAAGTATTGGAAGGGCTTGCTTTCTCCCAGGGTCTATGGTGTTCGGGCAATCCTCTGTCATATGGAATGTCTTTTTCCTTGTGTCTGCTCTTCTGATTTCTGCTGGCTTATGGCTTCTACTCACACCTGGCTTCTTCTGTGTCTAATTTCCTTTGCTTAAAGGGACTCCAGGCATATGGATTAAGGCCCACCCTGATTCAGTTTGGCCTCATCTCCAAAGATTCTATTCACAAATGTGTTAACACCTTACCTAATAACATCTTCAAAGAGCCTATTCACAAATGGGTCCACACCCACAGAACAGGGGGTTAAAACTTCAACATGAGTTAATCCCAACTCAGGCTAAATTAATAGAGAAAAAAATGAAAAGTTAAACATGTACAGATAGAATTCTGGCATTTCTAAGGTAATGGAAAAAAAATAATGAATATCTTCAAAGAAAAATAATACATACTCTGACTTGTGGACTGCTGCTTTCTTCCATGAGAAAGAAAAAAACAGACTATATGGACATTTTGAGAGGAAATACCATTGTATAGTAAAGCTCTATTCTAAGACAATTTGCTAATTATTTTTATGCCATGAAAAAATATATGTTCAAATATATGTGGGTCCAGAAATTGCACCAACTGCAATTTGGGTTTAGAATGAATCCAAATATGGGGAATCATACATGTGAAACACATTAAATAAAAGGACTGTTGATAAGCATTGAAACTATTGAAGAAAATTCACACTTATTATTTTTAAAAGTAAAAAAATAGACATATCATATTAATATTTCTGAACAGTAGGCATTTAACATAATAGTGTCAAAATGCAGGATTTACAAACAACAATGGGATGGGTAGAGGGAAGATGATAAATGAAGAATATTTTGCTTAATGCTTCCATCTCTAGGGATAACATTGTTGAGTATTAAGATATCTCACAAGGAAACAAAAATATCACATAGACTCTCCCATTGTACAATATCTGGAAACCCTTGGGAGCATGTTTATCTCTGGTCTGAAATAGGAAGCCTTCCCCAAGAGTCCTCACAGTTAACTCACCCTCAGATGATTACAATAGTGGGTTCAGAGGCCAGCATCCACCAGGAATGTGTATTGCCTTAGGAACATGTTCCCATTGTAGTTGCTGCAAATACTGAGAAATTATAACATTCATTATAAAATTGCTTCTCTTTGACATAAATTTTTCTTGTTGCCCCATCCATGCCAGACATTGTAATTCTTCTGTCTATGAATTCTCTTCAGAGGGTTAAAAATATTTCTATAACTTCAGCCTCTTCATGGAACATCTTTTGTTTCTGCTAGACTTGAATGAAATTAATTGGGATCTCCCCAGAGGACAAAAACCTCTATTGCTTTGAGAAACTTGCAAATTTGCCATATCACATTCCATCTTATTATTGCCATCTATTATTTCTTTTTTTGTGTGTGTAATCCTTTTATTGTTTAATATACATTTTTATTTTTTTAAAAAGATGCTTAGATTACATAAGTGTAACATAAAAAATTTAGGGGATTCCCATATGTCCCGCTACCAACCCCTCCTACATTTTCCCACATTAACAACATCCATCATCAGTGTGGTACATTTGTTTCAATTGATGAACACATTTTGGAGCATTGCCACTAAGCCTGGATTATAGTTTACATTGTAGTTTACATTCTATTCTGCACAATTTTGTAAGTTATGACAAGATATTTAATGGCTTGTATCTGTCATTGCAATGTCATTCAGGACAATTCCCAAGTCCCAAAAATGTTCCCATGTTACACCTATTTTTCCATTTCCTTCTTCTCAGAACATTCAGTGGCCATTGCCTCCATATCAATGATAAAAGTTCTTCCATTGCTAGAATCACAATAAGTCTATACTAGAATATCAGTAAGTCTACTATAGTCCATAGTTCATTCCCCAATTCCGAGGATTGTGGGGTGGTGATACCCACTCCACCTCTAATTGACAAGGGGCTTAGATCTCATGGGGCAGATGGATGGGACTATCTTGCTTGCATTTGCAGACTCTCTCTGTTCCTTGGGATGGTCATTGTCCATCATCAACACCTTTTTAGTTGTCCTGGGTGAGTCCAATAAACTAGAGAGTAGATGTTGCAACTCTGTTGAGATTCAGGGCCCAGCTATTGCCATCTATTATATTTCTTAGCTGTCCCACTCCATTTATTGATATTTGGGACCTGATACCTGGTTTATCATTCTCAATCACTGCTATCATTTGGGTAACTTCAAATTCCACATAAATGGCAATTTCAACTTCAATTCTGGTCCCTTAATACCCCACATCCTCAATTCTAAATCCCTTCTGTTCACTCCAAATTCATCTCCATCATCCAAGTACACTTTCTGATGCTTATCAAAATTTATTTGAACAATATCACAAATATAGATTTCTTTTCTTTATTATTCACATTACAGCTGTTCTTTGTACTTACTAGACTCCCCCCACACACTGATCCTTGTATTTTCCTGTAGTTCCTTGTATTTTCCTTCTGCCCATTCTTTTCTCTCTTTTGTTATTTCCTTCATTTTCCAACTTATTTCGATTCTAAATTCTAAACACCCCAACCATTTCCAGAGCCACATTACTGGTTATGACTGCAAAACATTATGAGTAGGCTCTTCAGATATTCTTATGTCCCATTTATATTTTATTCATTATGACCACATTTTACCTTTAAAAGAAACCTGAGATGACCCTGTAGACTGGCTCTTTATTTAACTTTATTTATTCAACCTCTTTATTAGTGCCTATTCTCCAGGCATTCTTCAAGTTCTTTACTTAGAAATGCAGTAACATCCTGTTTCCATCCAATTTTGTCCGTATTCTTTCTCACCCCAGTGCTTTTGCATATGCTGATCCCTCAATTTATAACTTTTTCCTACTCCATTTTTCCTGCATCCCAGTGGCAAATATTATGAGTTTAAGATATCTATGGTCTATTGATCTTTTATGCCATTTTTGTGTTGTTTCCAGTGTCGTGAGAGTAAATTGTATAGGAATATTTGTGGTGGTGAACTGGTAAATTAATTCATTAAGATATGATTCAATATCTATTTAAAAAGTTCCCAGTTACTTTGTTGCACACATCACCATAAAAAGTTTGGAAGAGAACCAGTATTGATAGATCTAGATTCTAGTATTTCCAAGATCTATTAATTGGTGGTCATGTTTTTCCTATTCCATTATCAGTTTCTTTATTAAGTTAACATAGATATTTTGTGATAGCTTCTTTTACACGTGCACAGTTTTCTTCCTGCAAGGCTTGCTGTTCCTTTTCACTCTGTTTTACTCAGGTGACCTCCTCTATGTGACTGTTAAATGTTAGGCAACTGCCTTCTCTTTCTTTTCTATAATCCATACATTTGTGTTCTCAATATAGCCAATCTCTCCCAAATTGTGTACTTCAATTACTTTATGCCAATTGTTCTCAAATATCTATCTTTCCCATACTTTGTCCATAATCGGATTTCTATGTCCAATTGCTGCCTTGATATTTCTACTCTACATAGAAACCCCATTATCTTAGATGCAACATTTCTGAAATATAACCTATCTCTCATTCTCCTTGCAAAATTATTCTTATTTAGTAACATTTATGTTAATAAATGGCATTACCATCCATCTGTTCTACATGACAAAAAACTAAGTCATATTTGAAAAATACTTTTTGTGCCTTCTCTCAGGCCATCAAATATTTTCAACTGCTTCTCCTAAATTTCTTTCAACCTATCACCTTTCCTAATATCTCCATTTAATCTGTGCTACTTTCACAGACTTCTAAAACATTCTCCAGAATCATCTGCTTCCATCCACTTTGGCCCTCCTCCATTTCATTATCTTCATTGCTAACAAGCGTTTTCTTATTAAATACAAACCTGATCATGTTTCACTCCTTTTCACCCCTAACATGGCTTCTGTTTTAGTTTCCCAGGCTGCTTAAGCAAATACCATGAAATGGATTGGGTTAAAAAATGAGAATTTATTTGCTCATGATTTTGAGGCCAAGAAAATGTCCAAATCAAGGCATCACCCAGGTGATTCTTTCTCTCCAAAGTCTGTGGCATTCTGGGCTTGCTGCCAGTGGTCTTTGTTCCTCTGTCACATGGCAAGGCACATGGTAGATCTCCTGGTCTCTTCCTTCTCTTCTGGGTTCCATTGATTTCAGCTTCTGGCTGCTTGGGCTGTGGTTGTTTTTTTTTTTCATAGTTGAAGGCAATCTCTTCTGTTGATTGTAGATGTAATCAGCTGTAGATGTAATCAACTTACGATTTAAATCCACAAAATATCCTCATAGTAAGAATCAGGTCAGTGGTTGCTTGAACAAAGAAATGGACACTTTATAATCTGGCCAATTTAGTACATGAACTTAACCATCACAGCCTCCAATATATTGGTCAATCTTCTAGACTCTTGCTTTCCGAACTCATTTGTCACTATTTCCTCCATCACTTTTTGAATTCTAGACACAGAAGAGTTTTGATTTTTCAGACCTTTAACATTTCATGTGCCTTTTTGATGTCAATAAAACCTCAATTTCAACTAATTTCTGTAAATCTATCACCTCTTAGGTTAAAAATTATTACCTTGGGGAATGAAAAGTCATGTCTGTAAGGTTCTGCACTTACAACAAAACTTGCAGAAATTTAAAGGTTGCGCATAATTTTATCAAAGTGACATCAATAACAACAATGGAGAACATGCACATAGCACTCACAACAGTGCCATGTGATAGCCACAAATATTAATAGATTCCATAGATACGAATAGTGAGGTTTAGAGAGTTTATATAGCTAATTCAAAGTCACACAGACAATAAGGGATGAAGATATGATGCAAATCTAGATAATTTGACAAGAGGGTCACACAAGCAATCATAATACTGCTCAGAATCAGAGTCTCCTTTGATTAATCTATTATTAATCTATTAATCTATTGCAACATAAAAAAATTAATATACCCTGTTACCATATCTAAAACCTAACATTTGCTCTTTTAGTGTACAGTTAATTATGTTCACAAAGTTGTGCTACCATCATCACCATCCAGAATAAAAGTTAAAAAAATAAAACCATGGAGCTACATTATACAAACAGTGAACCTTAAGTTAAACAACAGACTGTAATTTATAGTGCAATTATAAAAACGTTCTCTCATGAGTTCTAACAAATGTTCCACACCAATGCAAGGAGTTAATCATAGGGTGGTATATAGGAATCCTTTATTTTATGCATGATTGCTCTGTAAACCCACAACTTCTCTAATTAAGAAAAAAATTAAGTATAAATTAAAGAAAAAACAAATGCTCTTTGTCCTGAGAGGCTTTTAATTGTTATGTAAATCTTGATTCTGACTGACCGAAAATGCAGTCTAAATATTTTTTAATTTGTTTCTATTTCTCAATGATTTTTTCCCCTGATTTTCATTAGAAGTATTTTATAGTATAGATTTCTTATCATTAATGTGCATCATAGTATTTGAAAAGGTCAATCTATATCGGAGAAAAAGAAAGTCAGTGTAAAATCATATTTTCAATTTTTATTTTAACATTTTTCACTGAAGGATGAAATAAAACAAAGCTTTCTTATAGCTCATATAGCACTAGAGTTTTTGGCATCTTTCAATTAAAATTTCCTAAAAAATAATATGCAGATATTTCACCTGGGGAAAATTGGGGACTGAAGAATAGATTGTTGCTAATATTAAAAAAAAACATTTGACACTAAGTATGATATTAATTTAGAGAAGAACTGCATACTACAATCCATCAAATACAGGTTTTTCTATATATCAGAGTATGAGAACAAGAATAAAAAGTTGAAGCATGGTCTCGAAAGTTGGTAGCTAAGACTTAGGCTGTGGTGCTGCCTGTTGAGCACAAACAATTCTCAGAGCATCGACATCAGAAAAGAACACTCCATAATGTGTGTGAAATTAAAAAAGCAACAATAAATAAATAAAAAGCAACCAGTCTGGAATCATGCCTGCTCATAGGATAAAGATAACAATCATTGTCACCAACAAAAATAATCAAACTCTTTCCTCTCCAGCTGCCATGATACCAAAAAGCATCATCAAGAGATGAAAAGGCCCCCATTCATCCAATACTAGTTGGATGGATTAGGACTCTTTTTGATGGACAATGACGCATGGTATGGGTATTTCTCACTGAGAGGACAGAAAGCTCCTGAAACTGGTTATTTTAATTTTTAAAATATTACATATCCTTGTTTTGCCAACTGTCATGATGTAATCCTCCTTCTTTTTGGTCTTCTCCCTTCTACTCTACTTTTCGTCACCATAATAATTTTTAATTTCACTGTCTTAACCCAACTTACAATTCCTCCTTTCTGAACTCACAATTAAACATTTAATTGTGTCCCCTTGGCAGTTAACAAACTCTCATAGATCCTTGGTGTCTTTATTTCATGTTTAGTAAATTTAAGGCACATTCTTCAAGTAATATATTTGTCTATTCAAGGTGTTTGCTAAGTGCATTATTGCAGATTTTATTTCCTTTAATACTTGGAAAAATTACATGAGGCAACTCTTATTATTTTCAATTGACAGTTTGTTCATGGTGGGGCCAGGAATTGAAATCAGTCCTATCTATCTCTTTCACTGCAGCCCCCTTGAGATAAACATTTACTTCTTTAACACTCTTCTGATTTGAAGGTTAGGGTTGGCATCCTCTTACCCCAAAGTGTCAAATTTAGATAATTATTTCAAATCTTACCATATCTGTTCCAAGGCCACTCAATCACCTCATCTTATTTATTCTATCTTTTCTAATCATTTAAATCTAAACCCATTGTATTGTGAATCCATTGTTTCCTAATGGAAAACGTGACTTCCAAGTTTCCCCTCATTCAAATATGAAAATTTTAATTAGTACCAAACTTTCCTAAGCAAACACAGTAAACAGAATCAAATGCCTCCTTTTTAAATGAAGTGTGTGTGTGTGTGTGTGTGTGTATAAAATGTGTTTCATACTGAGTGAATAGAGAGAGAAGAAATAAATTTAAAAGAAATAATTTCAAATATAAGGCATTTGTTTTCATTTGGATTATTTTCTGACAGATCTTTATGCAGAAGTTAATTTAAAATTCCACAGTTACTTCTAAATGAATCTTATAGCATTTATTGCCATTAAACATATATAAATAATGTAATAAGATTACACCTATGGGCCCCATCATTTCATTTTCAGCACTTTTATTCTGAAATGCTTTCAACTTGTACTACTCATTTTCCCATTAATAAGTAGAAAGTGTAATTCAATAGCATATTTATACTTGGAATTTCCATGAATTGATTTTCTACAAGTATGAGAAAAATTTTCGAGCTCAAATTTTAGTGGAATCTTGAAAAAAAAAAAATGACTATATTCTTACTCATGAATAGTCAGTAAATAAATGTTAATGGATTATTATTTAAATGAAAACTAACAAATAAATAACTTTATTCAATCTATCTTTTATATAGTCTTTCTAAAATTGAGTCTAATTTTTTTATTCATTACCTTCACGCATTTTTTTTCATATGTTAAGTTAATATTCTTAATTTCTTTATTGTATCTTTCATCATGCCCTGCAACATATATGTGCCAACTTAACATGATGCAGGAAAAAAAAAGTATTTAGATGTCTTCAAATGATTTTAAATATTCAGTTTTAGAAAGTATATGTGTGTGTGTGTAATTTAGTCTCATATTGAAGAGGACGTGAATTATGGTCATTGAACTGTGAGAGTGTCAGCAGAGGTAGAGACAGGTGTGTTTAGAAATATGCATGATAATGAATGCAATTGGAGTTTGGAGTTATGGAGAATTCCAGAATACTAGAAGGACTGGTTTTGATAACTGGATAGATATGTGTGCCATTAACAGAGATAAAGCTTTTTTAAAAAAAACCAAAAGTTTAAGGAACAATAAGTCTATTTTGAATATGTTAAATTTTGATTGCCTTTGATATTCTAAGTGCTATAACCAGCAGGAAGTCTAACAGATAATGTAAATAAATTTATTGGACTTATTTGAGCAGAAGTTGTGAAAATTTTGTGTGCATTTAAGATCACATTAGAAGACATTGGGGACCCAGGGCAGAACTTTTTAGCACACAAAAATTAATGGAAGGGAAGCGGGTGTGGCTCAAAGGATAGAGCTCCCATTTACCATATGGGAAGGCCCGGGTTCGCTTCCCGGGGCCTCATTGTGAGGGCAGGTCGGCCAGCGCAGCACGGTGGGCTGATGCAGCAGGACCTCACAGCAAGGGGGAGATAAGCAGACACGGAAAAAACACACAGCGAATAGAAACAGCAAAACACAAGCAGCAAGGGGGGGATAAATAAATGAATAAATAAATCTTAAAAAAAAAAATTAATGGAAAGTTACCATAAGAAGGACAAAGAAAAAGATAATTATACATTTTATAACATATGTGTGTAGTATATTTTGTTCTTCTGTTGTCTCATCCTTCAACAAGAGTCTTAGTTAATATTTGCCATTGATTTTTTTTTCCTTTGGTTTTTGTTTCTTTTTCAGTTTCTTTATCTGCAAATGGAGTGATTTAGGAAGTGAAATTCAAAGCAACTTGTTTCCTTCCAATATTTTATACTAAGCAGCTACATTTACTGTATATTTGTCCCTATAATATTTTATCAGGATGATCTTCCTTATATTTCTGATTATTGTCTTTACATATACTATATGAATTTTGTCTTTGCATTAATGGGAGGAATCATCACAAGTATATTCATATATTCATTCAATTATTGATTAATTTCTAATTATCCCCTAAGAGATAGTTTGTGAACAGCTTTATTGAGAAATGTTTTATATATAATAAAGTTCATAGATGACAAGTACACATTTCAATGGAATTTAGTAAATTTACTGAGTGGGATAACTATCAGCATACACCAATATTAGAACATTTTCATCACCCTATACCTACTTAGAGTAAATCCTTGTTTCCAAACTCAAGTGCAGGCAACAAAAAATCTATTCTTCTATCTCTATAAATATGCCTTTTCTGTTCATTTTATGTAAATGGAATCATACAATATGTGGTCTCATGTCAGGATTCTTTCACTTAGCTAGCTGCATTTCAGGTTCATACCAGTCATAGCATTTTTCAGTTGTTGAATCTTTTTATTGAAGTACAGTATTCCATGGCATGGATGTACTGTAGATGATCTATATATATTCACTACTTAATGGAAATTCAGGTCATTGCCAGTTTTTGGCTATTTAAAAAATGCTGCTAAGACCATTTACATGCAATTATTTGTGTGAATATACGTATTGATTTACCTTATTTGGTTATCTAGGAGTGGAATTTTGCAATCATATACTAAGTGGGTGAACTTTTTAAGAATCTACCACACTGTTCTCCATAGTGGCGACAATATTACATTCCCACCATCAAAATATGTGTGTTCTTCTTTCTCCAAATCCTCACCTACATTTGTTAATGGCTGTCTTTTTTCCTATACTCAATTTAATTTGTGTCATATGTATCTCAATTTGGTTTGAATTTGCACTTCTGTAGCCACTAATGAATGATATTCAGTATCTTTTCAGGTGCTAGTAGCCATTAATAACTTTTTTGGTGAAATGCTTATTCAAATATTTTCCCCATTTTTCAATTAGACTGTTTATTTTCTTAATATGAGTTAATATTGTCCTCTTAATATTGATCAATAAGTATATTTTGTTAATTGCTGACACAAATCCTTTATCAGATAGGTGTTTTGAGAACATTTTCTTCCAAACTGCCACTTCTATTTTCATTTTATTAATAGTGTCATTTGAAGTCTTTAGAAGTTTTTAATTTAGAAGAAGTCCAACATATCTTTTTTGTTCTTTTTTAGATTGTGCTTTAGTATTATATATAAGAAACATTTGCTTAAACCATATCTCCAAGATTTTCTCCAATATTTTCTTCTAAAAATCTTAATATTAGCTCTTGCATTTTATTCTATGATAACTTTGAGTTAATTTTTATTCATTTATACTGTGAGGTAAGAGTTTAAGTTCATCATCATTTTTGCATGCATATATCCAAGTATTCCCATACCATGTACTGAATGTCTACCCTTTCACCCATGAATTGTCCTGTAAGCTTTGTAAAAAAGAAACCAATTGCCTATAAATATAAATACTTGTTTCTGACTTTCAGTTCTGTTTAGTTGGTGTGGCCATTTGAAATTATTTTCTGAATCCCAAAAGAGAAAGATTATGTTTCTGAACTAATCCATTCCTGTGTGTGTGAGACTCTATTAACTGGACTATATCAGTGAGAAGTGACTTAGGTTGAGTCTCTGCCCTTTTGCTGAGTCTGATATAAATGAAGACATATAGGAGAAGGAATCTGCCATATTTGATCCTGCAATGTGAGAGAAAGGACTCTAGTTTTGCCCACAGCTGAGCTTCCAAGAGAGAAGCCCCTGAGAAGTTCAAAGAGCTGAGGCCCAGGGAGAGATGAGCCATATGCCTGATAGCATGTGTCTGAACATGGAAAGAGAGCAGAGCAGCTGAGACTGATAGAAGAGGCCTGGAAAGATAAAAGACCTATGCTGGGTTGCCCATAGCTGAGTCCAGAGGATGGTAGATTGTGGAGGGGAGGGCAGAGACCTCAGCAGAGATCAGAGGCCATCTTGCTTTACCATGTGGCCAGAGAATAGGATCAACAGTAGCTGACTTTGATGAGAAAGCATCTCTGATTGTATCTTGATTTCATGGCCTCAGAACTGTAAGCTCTAACTCAAATAAATCCCCTTTATAAAAGCCAAACCATATCTGGTACTTTGCATCAGCACACTTTGGACAAACTAAAAGAGTTGGTCTATATACCTGCCTTTATTCTAGTACCACAGTGGAATTGTGATTCCTGTATTATTGTAGCAGATGTTGATAACAGAAAGTATGAGCCCTCCAACTTTTTAAATATATTTTTAAGATTGTTTTGGCTAATTTGTGTCCCTTGCTTCCATTTTCATATAAATTTTAGCATCAGTGTGTCAAATTCTACAAAAAATAGCCCACAGATGTTTTGACAATGACAGTGTTGTATCAATAGATCAATCTGAAGAAATTGTCATGGTAATAATATTGAGTCTTCCAATCCATTAGCATTTTTCAGGTTTTCTTTAATTTCTTTCAATCATGCTTGAAGTTTTCAGTGTAAAAGTCTTGCACATCTTTTGTTAAATTTATTGTTTTATTGTTAATGGGATTATATTCTTGAATTCATTTATGGATTTTTACTGCTCAAATATACAAAAACAATTAAATTTTTATTATTGATTATGTGTCCTGTGACTGTCCTGTACACTATAATAATTTTGTGGAATTCCTTAGAATTTTTTATACACAGCGTTATATCATTTATGGAAAAAAAAACAATTTTATTTTTACTTTCAATGTATATGTGTTTTATTTCTTTTTACTGCATGATTGAGCTGGTTAGAACCTCCAATACTATGTTAAGTAAAAATGCTAAGAGCAGACATCTTCCTTTCCTTCCAAAATTAGGGAAATAACATTCAGTCTTTCACCATTAAGTAGGCTAATGTCTATTTGGTTTTCTTAGATGCTCTGTCGCAGACTGAGAAAGTTCTTGTCTATTCTAAGTTGGTTAAGAGTTTTATCATGAATAAGAGTTAGATTTTGTCAAATGCTTAACTGTTTGGATAGATTTCATCTATAAATTCAAGGGGGACTGTATTTATCTTCATTGGAGTATTAGTAATTACTGATTCAATTTCTTAATTTATTATAGCTCTATCCAGATTTAATATTTGTACTCTATTTTTCCACTAGAGACAGGAGATTTTATTGATATTGATGGGGGTAGGAAAGGCCCCCAGGAGCTCATTGTTTGAATCAGTCTGTGGATATATAAGGCTTGGACACATGGGGGCAGGTTAAGATACATTCACCTTCTCAGGATCTTTCAGGATTCTGTGGCTCCTTCCTTGGGGAATGGAGAGCCCTACTGTGGGAGGCAGCAATTTCAAGAGCATCAATAGCAAAGGTTAGGAATGGTTGAGGGCTCATAAGCTGAGAGGAGGCACCACAACAGGCAGCAACACCTGTGTGGAAAAGGTGGAGGAACTGGTTCATAGGAGGAAACAGAGGGGGAAACATTGGGCTAGTCCCTTGGGGTAGGAAACAACCTTAGACTGAGTAAACTCAGGAGAATATCTTGTATTACCAGATACAGTGGGCCTGGGCCCATGGCTGAGCCTCTTTTCCTGTGGGACTTTTTAGGGAATAAAGAGAATTCAGGGAGTATAGTTTGAGTGATTTGTAACTTTGTAGAAAATTGTCCAGTCCACCTAAGCATTCAAAATATTTAGCATAAAATTGTTCAAAGTAGTTCCTTATAATTCATTACTTTTTTGAAGATTTAGTGGTAAATCTTTGTAGATAGTATAGCTAAAGGTTTGCTAATTTTGGTGATTTTTTTTCCCAAAAGCATCTTTGATTTCATTAATTTTCTCTATCATTTTTCAGCTTTCTATTTCATTGATTTCTATGCTAATTTATATGGTTTTCTTTCTTCTGCATAACCTGTTTAAATTGCCTATTTTTATAGAATTTTAAGGTAAAACTTACATTATGGATTTGATATATTTCTTCATTTTGTTTTTGTTGTTGTTGTTCAGGTACTAGGGGCCAGAGATGGAACCCGGGACCTTGTATGAAATAAGCCACTCAACCACTGAAGTATATCGGCTTCCCTGAGTTGACTTTTTTGATTTTTTTGCTTGTTGTCTGTCTTTATTTTTTTAGGAGGCACTGAGAACCAAACCCGGGAACTCCCATGTGGGAGGTGGGCACTCAAGTGCTTGAGCCACAACCGCTCCTTATTTCTTCATTTCTAATGTAAACATTTAAAGCTATAAAATCCCCTTTAAGCACAGCTATAACTTTATCTCGCAAAATTTTATCTTTTCATTTTCATTGCATTGAAAATATTTTCTAATTTCCCTTGTAACATTTTTGATCCATGTGTTACTTAGAAATGTACTGTTTCATTTTTCAAATAATTTTTGATATCCCAAATAGCTTCCTGTTGTGGGTTTCTAACTTAGTTCCATTGATCTAACTGCAAGTTTACTGATTCTTTCTTCTGTTAGGTTAAAACTACTGTTGATTTCCTCTACTTAATGCTTCATTTAGTTATTATACTTTTCAGACCCAAATTTTCAGGTTTTTAAAAAATAATTTCTGTCTCTTTATTGATAGTCACTATTTTGTGAAACATCATTACATACTTATTTGAAATTCTTTAAACATGCTTTCCTTTAGTTCTTCAAACAAATTTTTAATAGTTGATTTTATTTTTTGCTTTATTTATTTTTTTTAATACACTTTTAAATTTTTTTAAGGATACTTAGATTACATAAATGTTACATAAAAAATATAGAGGATTCCCATATGCCCCACTCCCTACCCCTCCCACACTTGCCCATATTAACAACATCCTTCCTTAGTGTGGCACATTTGTTACAACTGATGAACACAATTGGAGCATTGTTGCCAAGTGTGGGTTATAGTGTAGTTTATAGTTTAAACTCTCTCCTGCACAATTTTGTAAGTTATGAGAAGATATATAATGGCCTGTATCTATAATTGCAACATCATTCAGAACAATTCCAATGTCACAAAAATGCCTCCATATTACACCTATTTTTACTTCTCCCTCCCCTCATAACCTCTGGTGGCCACTGCCTCCACATCAATCATAAAATTTCTTCTATTGCTAGAATAGCAATAAGTCTATTGTAGAATAACAGTAAGTCTACTCTAGTCCAATGTTCATTCCCCAATCCTGAGAATTCTGAGGTGGTGATGACCACTCTGCCTCTAATTGAGAAAGGGCTTATATCTCATTGGGCATATGGATGGGACTATCTTGCTTGCAGTTGCAGACTTTCTCTGTTCCTTGGGATGGTCATTGTCCATCATTATCTTCTTGTTAGTTGCTGAATGAGTCCAATGAACTGGAGAGTAGGTGTGGCAATTTTGTTGAGATTCAGGGCTCAACTGGCACATGGAAAGCCAAAAAAATTTAAGTCTCTTGGGCATACACCTATCAACTGTAGCACTAATTTTAGGTTCAAATAGAAGGGGTAGAAAAGCCATATGTAGGGAAACCACAACAGAGTCCAACTCTGTCACACTGGGAGCATAAATTCCAAAGTAGAACCCATTGGCAAGGTGCCAAACTCCTGAGCTGTCAGCCCTGCCTATATTGTCTAGACGTCTCTGGAGTTGTCTGGAGCCCTGCTATTTGAGGCAATATTTACTGTGACAGTCAATGAGATCCTCCTGAGACGTGCATAAGCATAACCTCTGGAATGACCTCCCAACTCACTTTGAAGTCTTTTAGCCATATAAATTCATTTGTCTTTACCATTTCCCCCTTTTGGTCAAAGTCTTTTTCCAGGTGCATTGCTAGTTGGTGTTTGATAGTAATCCCTCAGTGCAGGGAGGCTCATCATCCGGAGTCATGTCCCACACTGGGGGAAATGTAGTGCATTTATATGCCCAGTTTGACTTAGAAAGAGACCACATTTGAGCAACAAAGAGGCTCTCAGAAGGTCACTGATAGGCAATCTATAATACTAAGCTAAGTTTCAATTTCAAAAGAAAAGTTTCATAAGTACAGTCATCGCTATCAAGGGCCTTTCTAATAGTTGATTTTAAATCTTTGTCTGATGAAATCAATATCTGGCTCCCATAATAGACAATTCTGCTTGACTACTCTTTTTCCTGTATATGGACCATACTTACCTTTTTCTTTGACTGTTTTGTTACCCTTTGTTGTAAATTTGACTTTTTGGAAAATGTAAAGTAGCAATTCTGGACTCTGGTCCTCTGCTTTTTTTTTTTGACTTTTGGTAGAGAACAAATATTTAGTAAACATTTAAGAAAAGTATCATGAAATAAAATGAGGATTGGTTCACAGATCTAAATGACCAGGGAAATTTCACCCAAAATTTTCAACATTTAGACATCTTCTTAGAAAATTATTTGACTTAAAAGATAATAATCTTTTGTAATACTAGGAAAAAAAACATAAAGTAATTTATAAAAGTTTTAAAAATATTAAGCTATATTTCCAAAATTAGGTATTCATGTTAGATAATTTCATAAGTCGCTTCCTACATTAATGAACTATCATCCTGAATACATAAGGCCATATCCATTAAACAATTATTTCTACTATTGTTGATGTCCTCACTGCCTAGATATTTTAAATTGTTTTGGACATCTTACATATGACTTAGCAGAAAATCTAAAGATGAATTTTCATTTCCCTCAGAAGGAACACCCAAATTCTAAGAGACCCTCACCAGGTCAGCTTCAGCCTCCTAGAATCACCCATTTTTGACATCCACCTTGTGGTGGGAAGTGAGACAGAGAGAATGGGACAAAAGTTACAGGTTGGACAGCAGCAGTGTAGGGATATTTGGTGAATTTGGGAAGCTGCTTAGATCAATAAAGTAAGGAAAAATAAAACAAAAGTCTTAAATTTAGGACTTCAGGAAATAACTATATTTCGGAGTGAGGAAGTAGAAGAACAGTCAACAGTAGAGGCAGAAGAAAACATCAAAAGGTAGGAAAAAGTGGCTAAGGTAGAAGAAAATCAAGCATGAAAAAAATAACAATGTAAATACTTTCTATAATGAGCTTCAGGAAAGCTGAAGACCAATCAAATGTGTTTGATAGTTTTACTTTTCTTTTTAAAGATTTATTACACATTACTATGGATTAAATGTAGCTCAAGCACATGGTCAGGGGAATTAAAAGCATAAAGACAGGAAAAATGCCAAGCAATGGTCAGAGAAGAGGAATTCTGGGGTTTCTAATATTGTTATTGCCATTTCTATTACAAAATGCCTCTGGGCTACTATTATTTCCAAACTATTTTAATACTAGTTAAGATGACATCATTCTTCAAATAAAAATAATGGAAGGAGATTTTTTCCATCTGATTATATGAATGCATTGCACTCTGCCAGTTTCCTAAACTATTTGAGGAACTCATTTTCTGTTCTCTATAAAATTTTCTAGAAATAATGCATGAATGAAATTAGCTTGTGACATGAATTGAGATAACTGCAAAACACTTTTCCCACTGAAATTGCTTCATACATGACAGATGTTTTGACAACCATGCTTGTTATCTCTCTGTGTATTCCTCTCTGTCCTACCCTTGCTAACATCTACTGACAAGTATTGTTAGCAAACAACTCTTCAGGTGCTCAGCATTTAGCAAGCAAGCCTCCTGTAGTCTAGAGGCAATAAAAAAATTCTCTTTTGCATAGCTGAATAGTTAATTAAACATTGGTGGTTCTTTTTGGCTGCTCTTACTGAATTTGCAGGGGCTATTACTCAGCATGTATTGTTTTTATGTTAAAACAACTAAGATGACAAAGAAATGAACATTAATGGTGAAGTGGAATATGTTAAGCTCACATACCTGCAAAATGCTTACGTTATTGTGGCAAAAGTAAAATTGCCCTTTGAAATTTTATCACCAACAGGTAGGATTTATTTATCACTGATATAGTGTTATTGAGCTAGGTCTATTTCAAACAAGTTTTATAAGCCCTGACAGTTAAGAGCTAGAATTTAAACTAGCCAATGTTGATAAAGTTGATTGTAAAATGTTGGTACTTGAAAAAGAGAAATTAAAAAGCTAGATGAAATAAATGAGGTAACATGGAGGGCAGAATAGGAAAAACATACACAAACATACACATACACAAAGTCTTCTGCAGTATAGCTCTAGGAGAGATATAAGCAGAGTTAAAACAAGAACAGGTAGTCCAAAAGCATATAATCCTAGAAAGTATACCATTATTTTCTAGGGAAAAGAAACAATTAAAATCAGTTCATATGAAAAGATGATGGCTCCAGGTCTGGATGCAGCAAGGTATGCAAGTTATAGCCATGAACTTGCATAAGATCATCCTGCCAAGAAATAAAATTACATAACTCTTTAAATGTGGAAATGAGTTTGAGAAATCGTCTAAGACATATGGAATTGTACTCTTTTGAGGTTCCAGACACAAGTGGTAGAGAAAAATAAATATATTACATATATGCATGTATATAAGTAGGCAAACATATAAAATGAAATATTATATTGAATGCACTGTCACATGTGAACATGAGGTATGGTTGAGTGAGCATGTGATTATCTTCTGTAGAAAGAAAGAATGTGGGAGATAGTTTACCTTTTTCAAGAGAGAATTGTCATGTAAGTTTATTGTAACTTGAAGGAGGCTTGCTAAATGAAATGTTGAAACCTCATGGAGGCATTATTTAAATGAAACCACTTGCTGGGGAATTCATGAATATGCTCAGCAGCCATCTCTCAACCCATTCATACCTACCACCTTTTCCTTGTGTGCATATGTTCAACATGTTTCCATTTTGCAACCTAGGGGCACATTAGGTCTAAAGAAATTGCCCGATTGCACCTAGAACTTAAAACTGGAACAAGCAGGCCCAGCTGCTTATCATGGCGCGAAGTCTTGATACATGCTTTTTTCTCAGTGCAGGGCCCCCTCCCCGTGGGGTATGAATATCCACTCTCTGGCAATACAAGCATTTCTCCTCTCCAAAGGGAATTGGAGTGTGTGGAGCTGACTCAAACAGTTAGCATCTCCAGGAGACTGACCGTAATAGGATCTCTTCCATTGTAATTTTGGACCCTTTGTGCTGTGTAAGTAACAAAACAGTCATTTGTTAAAAGATTCTTTTGTTCTTAAATCTATGTTCCCATGATGTACCATATAGCAACTCAATCTATACCATTAATGTCCATGGTTGATGCTCATTTTCATAGCTATGACAGTGCTGAGAGAGGGTAATTCTTTTAGGAGGTGGCTCATATTAGCAAAATACACAAAAACTGTTTGAAATACCAGAATTTCAATTTTCACTTTGTAATAATCACTGAAAATATCATGCAAACAAATGCCTGTCCATTTACAAGAAAGTTTTTCTCACTCTAAGAAATCAACTTTGTAAGTTAAGTTTTAATCATTAGTTTATTAAGTATGGCCTCAGAAGAAGCTGAACTCACTTCTATTTTGCAAATCTCAACAACATCCCTCTGGTTATGATGTTACCTCCATTTCACAGTAAAAATATATGCCTGTTAAGCAGATTTGATGCCAAAATCTATTGAAGAGGGCAGTATTCCTTTGAATATTTGTATATGTGACATACCAAATTTTATTCCTAATACCACTTATCTTTTTTTTCATGGTAAATACATCTCTTCTTTAGCTAGTCTACAACAAGTTGTTAGATAGAGTCTGCTTTCAGGCCAATTGACTTTTTGCAATTTACCTTTGAGTGTGTCTATCATTAGTTAAAATATTTTGGACAACATAATTAAGTTTTTCAAGCTATGAAGAGGAAGACTGGATCAGAAAAAACGGTAGCTTTCTCCATAGTTGTTCTTCCATTCCTCTTTATTGAGGCTAACCAGAGTCCCCTGGACTGAAAGACTTAAAATCTTATAGTCCTTGGCATATTGCTTTTCTAATCCCATCCATAAAGTCCAAGTAGTGATGGATTTACACTTTCTCCAAACTCTTCAAATAAAGCCTATTAACTAAGGTCTATTGGTGAAAGAGGAAATGTAATTTCTTTTCCTTTTGAACCTCAACATTTTATAAATTGGAACATGATATGGCCCTTTTGCTTTATTTAATTGAGTTAAATGCATCTTCCAATCAAACCAGTCCATGGGAGACTGATAGGCAGTTGTATATTTTATGATTTCTTTAATCAAAGGAAAGAGTATGGAAACAAAGGGTGGATGTTAAAATTAAGAAGCATGAACAGTAGAATTAGAAGAGTCATTAAAAAAGGCAAAGAAAGTGTGGGAGAAAAGATTGTCAAGCCTGGATTTCTAATTGCTCAGCTAAAGAGAACAACTATCAAAGTCGGTCCCACCTGTGTGAGACAGTCTGTTTAGAAGAAAGGTCATCAAATGTTGGTCATGACTTTTTTATCCACTTTTATCATGAGAACTACTACTTCTTTTCCTCTCTAAAGGGCATGAGAGATAGATGAAGGATGAGGAGAGAGAGAGACCAGATTTCTTTGACAATCTTAGAACTGAAGAACAAATCTAGTTTAATAATTTCTGAACTTGGGTAATATAATAGGCCTTAACATATGGGATGATGCAAGGACTTAGATATTTGGTTTATAAGTACATATTTTCAAATTTTCTAACTGATAGGAGATTGGTAAGCAAACTCTATTCTAATTTAAAATTCTTTTTTCAAACCATATTATCTATACTTTCATGTTTACATCAGACAATTGGTGAAATATAAATAAAATGAAGAAGGATGTGGTTCATTAAAGAGAAAATCAAGAGAAACAATATAATAGATTCTTCTAATGACAAACACACTAAAGTAGAAATATATTTAGTGATAATATAAAGGGCTAAATTTAAATCTACTGACTTTATGATATAAACTAATGTATTTAAATATTCAAATATTCTGAAAAAAAATATCTGGACTAGTGAAATAGATATTTAGATTCTTTTAAAGTGGTTTCTCATCTCATTTTTTAAATCACAAAAAGCAAGTTTGGATGACAGACTGTAGTTCAAAAACTATAAGAAAAAGTATATTCATTGGAATAGTTTATCATTGATATTTATTAAAACTATATTATAATTTAAAATAAAATAAATCTGTGTTTTAGTTAATTAAGATTTTGTTAGCTATTTTGCTACAAACATAATTTACTTAATACACATCACAACATTTTGAGTGCTAATTCTTTCCATTTTTACATAGATATAATTATTTTAGATAGATTTTTAAGTATACAAACAGAATATTTGTACAAAGTTCAGAGTTAGGAAAAGCTCGCAATATTTTTCAATTTTTTGAAAGAAGACTTTGAATAGCTTGCAATAGAATGTAATTAAGTTTGTAATAGTGAAAATGTGCCTATAATGTTAATACAGTCAAATACTATGGCAAATTGGTCTCTCTGCTCTTATGCACTCCTATATTTACAATATTTTAGAAAGCTCGTGTCAGATTAAATCAATTCCTGGATTAAGTACATGACATATGAAGTTATCTGTCATTCAAAATTATATTTATAAAAGCTTTTTAGAAAAATATCTCAGCTGTACTGGGCATCTTTTTCACTGACTGATAGCTTTGTAGTCATGATTTGCCATCATTCCTTCCAAGCTTCTTTTTCCCTCCTGTAATTATTGAAAAAAACATATTTGACATTCTAACTTCTCTCTCAACATATTCTCACTGAAATAAAACACTTTATCAAAAGGAAACATATCTGTATCCATTCTGAACACAAAAAGACTGAAATTTAAGATCTGAGATATGAAATATGTTACTACTTTAGATCAGATTGAATTTGAGTAAAAGGAGATTCCATTCAACTAGAATGGTTGCCATGAGTAAGAACAACTAATTAAAACAGCAGTATAAATAAATAAAAAATACACTGAAAGGAAAGAAAACAAAACACCAAACAATAATATTCTCTATTTCTGAGGTATTAATAACAAAGTGATGTCTTATCTTAGAGAAATAGTATGGTGAATGAGGCCCACACTAGTGGCTGAGATAAAGTGACACAATCAGAAAATCTCACTGAGTTGGACATTTTTTGCAGTGTATTTGGCATGGGAAATTATATTAGATTAAGTGAATGGGGCCCTCCAACTGGGGATGATTCCTAAAATCACTTTTCACAAAGAAAGTGGAAACTGTCAAATGCAAAGGGAACTTCCGGATTTCACTGCAAATAAAAAATAAAATTGAAATAAATCATTTGGCCCAGGGGAAGCCTACCTCTCAGAACTTCCCCCAACTTTTTTTTTTCCATTCTTACTCGTCTCTTTCTTCCACCTTTGCACTAATGCCAAAGCATCTTAAAGCTTAAAAATTATACACATAAAATTATCTTTAATTCCTTATTTCTTTCCATGGCTTGAAAGAGTTGAAGAAAGACTCAACTATGTCTGATGCAAACCATATCAATTGGACAATAGACATGTCATATTGAATGGTATTCAAATGAGGAAAATTCCAAAAGTATTTAAATAAAACAACGTTGTGATTCAGAAGAAAGAGATCACCCTAAGGATCTAAACAAACAAAACAAACAAAATCAATGTTACAAAATTAATTATTTGCAAAGAATAAGAGAATGTATAAGAAAAGCTCAAATACATTAATGATGTAGAGCAATATTGAATCCCTAAATATAGATAAGGGAAACTGTGAAGGAGGAGTCTGAAATTATGAAAGATTGAAAAAGTAAAATCATAAGGTTTTATAAGAAAAGAATAGTGGCAACAGTGAAAACAGACTAGGTAGAGAAGAAAACCATTAGTACAAGTATCACAAATTTTCCCAGAAAGTAGAGAAAAATAAAAAAATCTTTAAATTATATAAAACATAGAGATTTGATCCTGAAAGATGACATGAATAAGAAAAGTTTGAAAAAATTGAGATACAATAACCAAGAAATAATGAAGTTAAAAGTTCCTGAATTCTAAAAAACCATCACAACAAGCAAACATGATTATTTAGAAAATAAGAGTTTTTGATACATGTTGTAAGTTTTTTTGGCAAGCGTTACCAATGAATACTAAAATAAGTAATTGAAAAGTTGTTGAGATACAGGGTATTTTCATATGCAAAATATCACCTCATAAATTATACAGTAATTGAAAATGAAAAATATATACCTTTTAACCAGGAAAATTAGGCAGTCACTACTTTAACCAAGTCATTACATGCAAGCATCATCAATAGTAAGACAACCTGACATTATAAGTGTTTGGCATTTTGCAATATGAAGTGGACAAAATCAACTTTGAAATAAATATGATAAAAATGTATTCAAAACTCTAGACCTAACTTGTACTTTGCAAGATATCCATAGGCTAGAAGTAAAAATTAAACAATCTTATTGAGAAATTACCAGAAAATCCAGAATGTGGGGTATTCTACCTGTATTATTCAAAAAGTCTTTGTATATGTGTACATTTAATGAATTCCAATGAATAAAATCAACATAGCAAATGATGTAACAATAAATAAGAAAAAGAAGATTTGAAAGATGAATAGTTTTAAAGTAGAACTAGCTTACAAGCAGGTAATTTTGTTTGAACTTGACATAAAAGATTAATAAAGATTATATCTTGGCTATGAAGATCTTGGTGGATATTAGATTCATACAAATAATTTCCTGCCTTTTCAATGTTTGTCTAATAACATTTTTTAATAATCATAAGCAATTGAAACATAATAAATAATAAAAATATGCTTACACAAATATAAACCAATGTCCTCTAAGATGTTTGTAGGTGTTGATTGAAGTTAAAAACTATTTCAGGCACCACATAAACTGGTTTAATGAACTGAAGGAAATTTCTTTACTAAACCAACTGATTAAATATAAACAAATGGAAAACAAATGATGAATGATATGGATATATACTCTAGTTTGATTGCTATAAAACAACTAATGTATATTCCCTCATTTGCCATTTGTCTCTTAGTATATCTAGTATGTGTTACTTTATTTAAAAGTATACAACAGTCTTTTATTGTATAGTTAAAATGCATTGATAAGAAAAATATGTGCTAATATAAAGTGATTCTTGTCTTGGATTCCTTGTAGAAGAGAACATGACATGAAAGCTTATGTGGTACTATATTACTAAAGTACAATCTCCAGAAATAAGAGGTAGAATCTGAAAAGCATGATGCATGAAAAGGAGAAGCAATGTTAAAGGACATTACTAAATTTTTCTAAAGGCTTGATATAGATATGTGTGTGTATACATATGTAAATAAAAATTAAGCTCCAATACTACCAATTATACTGAATCCATTTCTGATTAACAACAGCATCATGATCTGATTAAGACTTTTAGAAATACTATTCTATCATTTTTAAATATGTCAAGCAATATTAGGACAATCAACACCCAGGAGTTACTTTAGGATACGCGTTTATGCTTAAATCTTATCTCACTTTAAAATTGTTTTCCTTTTGTTAAAAAAAGGAAAGTGAAAACTGCCATGATCTTCAGCTGATTTTTATAATATGTAGATTCAGCAAAGTTTATTTCACACTTGGATGCATAGACAAACACACACATATGCTGGGGAAGTCATGGACACACTCAGTGGTCACCGTGGCATAACCTCCCTTCTTTTCCTCCCTTACTTGTTTGCATGCGGGTGTTCAGTATGTTTCCAGTTTTGCTTGTTTGTGTGTAGGTGTTTGGGATATATGTTTCCATTTCCCAAGAGACTCAAGCAGCTCAGGAAGACATTAAATCTCAACCAGCCCTAGCTGCTTATCTGGACACAAATGTTGCTTGATGAATGCTTTTTGCAGAAGCCCTCTTCTTGGGGTATGTAAAAACTCAATAATGGGGCAACAAAACTGTCTCTCATCTCCAGTGTGAAGAGGGGCATGTGGAGTTCCTGAACAATTGCCCTCCCTGGGGGACTAGCCTCGATGGGTCTGCCATCTCCTATGTGAAGTGTGATGTGCAGAGCTGCCCTTCACCAACCTTGTCCTGGGGGACCAGCCATGATGGGACCTCTTTGCAGCTCTTTCGCACACTTTGTGCTATCTAAGTCATAAACTGGTCATTTGCTAAAAGTCTTTGTTGTACCTGAACCTGTGTTCCCACTATGCACTTTACAGCAACTTGTTCCAAAATATACATACAGGCACACACAAAAATTAAAATTACAAGTTAGTAGATATAATAATCTCCATTTTATCACTACAATGAAGAATATCCCTATAAAGAGGAAAGCATGCATACTGGTAGAATAGACTTATAGAGATATAAGTGTGGCAAATATAAGTCTGGCAAAAACACATTAAAAATCATATAATACAATATCCCCCAAACATTACCTAGTGCAATTCTCTTTTTGGTATCCTCCCACTCCCTATGGAATTAATATTTTATAATATTTTATTTTTAAAACTTTGCTTGATAATTATTCTGTTATTAATTAGAGGCAAATAAGCAATAAAATAGTAAATTGCAATAAAATTCAATTTAAAATTTTAGGTCTTATTGCATGAATATATTAATGTATATGGATTTATTTCACATAAATTTCATGAAATATGAAAAACAAATGATTAACAAATTGCATTTATCAACTTTTGCTTTGTGAACAACCCTAAACCCAGGACTATTAAACAATATTGTTTCTTTCTCATATTACATCAGGGATGTGGGTCAGCAGCTGATCTGTTGGGCTCTCCTTTTATTTCCATTATGAGACCTAGACTAAAGGTTAGGCCACTATCTGGGAGATAATCATATAGGGGTATGACACATCTCTCATACTCCATTCATCCCATGGCAAAATACAAAGTGAACAGGAAACATGGAGGATTGAATAGTTGTGAACAAATAATGCCATATACCAATCTCACAATTAAAATTTTATGGAATTCTAGGAGTTCGGTAAACTAGGAAGAAAAAACACCTGTTCAAATCACCGATTTATTTAGATATACTGTGTTGGAGGAAAGGCAGCACTCACTGGGACGTGGAGACTGATGATTGCAGGCAGAAAGTTTATTGAGAAGCTCTCCCAATGGAGGGGGTCTGAAGAATAGACTTCAGCCCACCCCTGGAAGGGGGAATATGAATTTACACAGTACCTTCTTAGGCAGGAAAATGATAGTTGGTGGGAGGAGGTTGAGGGTCTGAATGAGGTGCAGGGGTCAATAGGAAGCCTTAGTGGTGAAAATTTTCCCTTGTATGGCTAGAGGGTTAGGGGGTTATATTTTCTTGGAATGCTGGAGGAGCAGGTGGTGCTTTGGGGGGTGAAGGTCTCTATCCCACTTTACTCCTGTCTCAACATGGTTTCTTTGTTCAACCTTTGGGGGAAGTGCCGTGCTTTCAGGTACATAAGCTATGGGGGTCCTTGTCTTTCCTCAGTGCATGTCAGGGGGAACTGAGTCACAGCTTGTTAATTATTGCAACCCTAGTGAACCTCTAACATTCCTAACTCTTTGTTTATATTTATATATATGTTGGGGGACCTGGGTATTGGGGTATATTCTACTGGGCAGGATGGGAGGGTGAGAGGATTCGGGGCGTTTTCTTGATCTGGCTACTTCCTGCTGTCAAGGGGCGGAGAAAAGTTCTCTTCCAACCTTTCCAGTGGCTGTGGTTTCAGGTTCCACAGGGCTGATATTGTTTTTCACGCAGCAAAAAGATGCTGTTTATGTATTCCTGAGTTGTTGACTGTATGATTTGGTTTATGAATTGGATGAGAAGCTCTGTCCTTTGTGAACTCCAATTGCAGATCTCCGGGAGGTTCTCAGGTGTAGTTATCCAAAGTTTCAGGGTTGCACTTGTCTGCAGTTTCAGGATCTGGTGTTTTACTGTTCACAGGAGGCAGTGGGGCAGGTTTCAATCTAGAAAAGTGCATCCATGATGGAAAGTTTAAAAGTTTTGTTGCAGAAGGAGTGGTTAGGAGAGTAAGAAAAGGACCTGTCCATTTTGGGGTTAAGGGTTTAGGGTGTAAGATTTTCAGGTATACCCAGACACCTGGGTGAATAGGTAGTGAGGGAGCAGAGGGTTCTGGTGCAGGAAGTGTGGAGTCAGTTAGCTGGTGGAGGAGTGTCTGCATTTGAATGAAGCTAAGTAGGTTACTCTCAAAATCTGATGGCTGAGAAGGAATGTTAGTGAGGATGAAGAGGCATTTATACATGATTTCAAAGGGGCTAAGGAAATGTGGTTTTTCAGGAAGGGTTTGGATTCTCAAGAGAGCTAAGGGTAGGAGTTCAGCCCAAGGTGTTTGTATTTGCATTGCTAATTTGGTTAAGTGTTATTTTAAGATTCCATTCACATGCTCAACCTTTGCAGAAGATTGAGGCCTATAAGGTATATGTAACTTACAAGCTATTCCTAGGGCACTGCAGATAACTTGCATGATTTGTGAAGTAAAAGCCATTCCATTATTTGACTGCAGGGAAGATGAAAGGAAAAATCCAGGAATTATTTCTGTTAATAGGATTTTAACAACAACATCTGCCTGTTCTGAGGTTGCTGTGAAGGCTTTGACCCACCCAGAGAAAGTGTCTATGAGGGCTAAGAGATATTTAATCTTTTTCACTTGTGGCATGTGTGTGATGTCTAATTGCCAGTTGTGTTCTGGTTTGGAGCCTCTATACTGGTATATTTTAAAAGAAAGAGGGTTAGGATTCCCAAGGATATTAGTTTGTTTGCAAATAGAACTGTCTCTCATGACCGTCTCTGTTTTGAGGGATTGGAACAATGTAGGGAATTAGATAGGAGTAGTGAGAGTGGTTTGTATCCTATGTGGTATTGAGTGTGTAAAGTTATGTTTTTGCAATTTGAGTAAAAGGATTTTTCCATCTTTCATGAACCATCCTTCGACTTGCTTTGCTCCCACAAGGGGAAATTTTAGAGTTTCTTCAGGTGCATAAGGGGAAGCAGGATATAGAAGTGCTAGGAGAATGGGTGTGACAGTGGAGTGTGAACCTGGGTCCGATTGGGTAGCCTGTGCTTTGGCTTTAGCTTTGCCGCGGTTATTGACAACAGATATAGGGGAACTCGATTTTTGGTGCCCTTTGCAGTGAATTATTGCAGTTTGGGCTGTAAGTGATGCCACTTTGAATAATTGTAGGATAGGATCTTTGTTGACAATGGAGGATCTGCTAGAAGTTAGGAACCCTCTCTCCTGCCATATGGAGGTGTGTGAGTGTAGGATGTGGGATGCATATTTGGAGTCAGTGTAGATGTTTAGGGCTTGCCTCTTGCCTCTGACTAGTGCTCTGGTGAGGGCTATGCACTCAGGTTGTTATGAGGTTGTGCCTGGTGAGAGAGGACCTGATTCAATGGTGTCAGTTAAGGTAACAATAGAGTATCCAGCCAGGGTAGAATTGTTAAGTTTATTGGAGCTGCCATCAATAAACCATGTGTGAGTAGGATTAGGAATAGGAGTATCTGAAATATTGGGAAGAGGTTTAGCGAGGAGATCAAGCATATCACCACAATCCTGAGTGTAATCTGTGTCAGGTGTTTCCGGGGATGGCTTGGAATCAATGGAGAGGAGGGTGGCAGGATTGAGAGGAGGACAGCAATGTAAGAAGATGCCAGGATTTTTTAGAAGAGTTTCATGAAGGGATTAAAGATCGGTGGAGCAGATAGGCACAGTAGTTTTGTGAGTTAAAATAGGAGATAGGGAATGTGAGAAAAAAAACAACATTGAGATGATTTATTGGGGACAGTTTAAAACTTTCTTGGACTAGGAGGGAAGTAGCAGTGAAGACTTTGAGGCAGGCAGGCCAGCTGAGCATCACAGGATCTAACTGTTTGACTGCATTAAGATTCCTAGAGCATATCTGTGTTGGGGTTCTTTAAGCCGATTAAAGGGAAGTTTGAGTCATAGGGGGCGATTGAGTGGCTTGTATAAGTTGCCAGAATCAGCTTGATAGAGAGGTTTAGGTATAGGTCCAAAGTTTGGAATCCAGAGATGGAAAAAGTTGACAAGCCCTAGGAAAGAAAAGAGTTGGATTCAGTCTGCAGATAGACACTTATGTGAGGGGGAAAGATGGAGTCCCAGATAGGTTACTTCAGATTTTTAAAAATGTCTTTTGCTTGGGGAAACATGATATCCCTTATAATGGAGAAAGTTAATCGAGGTGATAATGTGAGTTATGGAGGTTTGTAAGGAGGGGCTACAAAGGAGGAGGTCATTGACATATTGGAGAAGAGTACTGGAGGGGAGTTGAAGATCAGAGAGATCTCGGTGTAGGGCCTGTCCAAAAATGTGGGAACTATCTCTAAAGCCCTGGGGAAGAACTGTCCATGTTAGTTGTTGGGGATTTAGGAGGTCTCTGTGTCTGTCCATGTAAAGGCAAAATGTCTTGGGAAGTCTCCTCTAGGGGAATAGTAGAAAAGGCATCCTTAAGGTCAATTATGGTATAATGTGTAGTTTGAGGGGTCTGTAGGACAGAAGACTGTATGGGTTAGGAACTAGGGGAATTATAGGCTGTGTGACTTCATTAATGGTTCTAAGGTCCTGTATGAGGCAATAATTCCAGTTTGGTTTCTTTACTGCTAGGATCAGAGTATTAAAGGGTGAATTACTTGCATACAGAAGGCCGGTGGCACAGAGTTTGTCAATAGTGAGTTTCAAGCTTCATCAGGCAGAAGTGGATAGGGGATACTGAGAAACATGTGTGAAAGAGGAGGATTTCCTAAAGACTATTCTGAAGGAGGAATGGTGTGATGCAACTGAAGGAGAACTGGTATCCCAGACCTGAGGATGAACTTCTGTCTGCAATATGGGAGGAATGTCAGCAGGGATCTGGAAGGGGGTGGGTATGGAAGACAGGAGAAGGAAGTTGGTTTGGGAGAATGGGAGTGTAAATGAAATGGAGTGGAGTTTAGACAGTATATCACAACCTAGGAATGGGGAGGGACAGGTAGAGATTATGAGGAATTGATGGGAGAACATGTGATTTTCTATAGAGCATATGAGTGGCTTGGTAATTAAAGGAAAAGAAGGGATGCCATCAACTCCCACGATAGAAATCAAAGAAGTAGATAATGGTCCTGAATGTTCTAGGAGGACTGAATATGTGGCCCCTGTGTCAATTAAAAAGGAGATCAGCTTACCTCCAACCTTGATAATAACCCTTGGTCAGACTTACTGATGGAGATGTGGGGCCTTTCCTAACCTGGGTCAGTCCAGGAAGTTCTTGAAAGGAAGATTGCAGCTCTGGTTCTATAGGGTGCACTGGAGGAACTTTCCTGGAAGCACACCGGGTAAGACCCTGGTGAGGGCCTGAGATCAGGGCAGGAGCGTTCCCAATGCCTTTCCTTTACACATTTGAAAGAGGGCCCGGGTGGTGGCCAAAGAGAAGAAGAGGGATTGGGTTTTTGAGAATCAACCTTGAGGGCAGTAGCAAAGAGGGAGGCTTTAACCTGATCTCATCTATGCTTTTCCAATTTGGCTTCCTCTTCTCTTTTGTTAAAGACCTTGAAGGCCACTTTAATCAGGTCTTTCTGAGGGGTTTGAGGGCCATCCTCTAACTTTTGTAGTTTCTTTCTAATATCGAGATAAGATTGAGTGATGAAGTGAGTGTGTAACTACAGTTGAACAGAATTGGAGCCAGGATCTAAATTAGTATATTTAAGGAGAGACTAGGCCAGGCTTACAAAGTTAACATGACTGAGATCCTCTTAGTTCTGATCTCAGATATGTTTCTATATATTCAAAGTATAATTTCAATTATAAAAATAAGTAATAATTCTTATTTCCTTGGTGTCTAACTTAAAGAATAAAATTTGAACAGCCATATGGAAGCCATCTTTCTCCCCTCCTTTGGCTTATGGAGGAAGCATCACCTCACCCCATTCAACATAAATTATAGCTATTGTTCACCAACAATTTCTATTTTAATACATGTTTCAAGCCTTAATTGTTTTCTCCTCTTCTGCAAATCTTTGAGATATTACAGATCTTTTTCTGATTATACTTGGCTCCATGCCTCAGGAAATGCTGTCCAAGAAAACCTTTGTTTTAATTCGACCTACAGATTTGGTTTATTCCTTTTTGAATGTTTTGCTTCTTATTTAAGAGGAAGACATCTAGCATAATCTACGAACTTTTCATTTTGTGTATTTTTTAAAATTTAATTCCCTACAACTTCTAGGTTAGTACTGGATGTCATTTTTCTTTCCAGCTATCAAAGGAATATCTTTACTGCTTATATAATATTTATGAGTGTTTTCACTGCTGGAGGATATTTTATTGTCTCAAAGTTTTAATAATCCCTATCATCTGTACATCATAAGACTTAAAGTTGTAAATGGAAAGTACCAATGTTAGAATGTTCTCTGGAAGCTTACATTTTGGAATTTGTCTACTTAATTTTTTTTTTTTTAAGTTATAGAGTACATAAATATTACATCAAAAATCTAGGGGACTTTTGTATACCCCACCCTCTCCCCATTATATGTTTACACTTTGCCATGTACAATTTTATAGGTTTTGACTAAAGATATAATGGCCTGTGTCCATCATTACAAAACCATGCAGGACAATTCCAATGTCCCAGAAATGCTCCTATGTTGCACCTATTCTTCCCTCTCCCTCCCCTCAGAACCTCCGGTGGCCATTGCCTATTTATCAATGATAAGTGTTCTTTCATTGCTAGAGTAATCATAAATCTGCTTTAGTTCATAGTTGCTTTCCACCCTTTTGTTTATTCATGCCTCAATCTTGAGGATTTGGGGATGGTGATGCCCACCCTGTCTCTGATTGAGAGAGGGCTTAGATCCCATTGGGCAGATGGATGGAACTGTATTGCTTGCAACTGAGGAAACTCTCTGCTTCCTGTGATGGGCATTGTCCATGATCATCTTTTTTTTTCTGTTGTCTTGGGTAAGTTCAATGAGAGTATGTTTTGCAACTCTGCTGAGATTCAGGACTCAACCCGCATACTGATCACTCATCCTATATGAGCTTTGCAAGTCTTTGAGTAAGGTTGGAAAGTGGCAATAAATGGTTTACTTCTTTGTCCAATAAGACAAAGAAGAGATTGTCTTACTGATATTACCACCAGCTGATCTTCATAGAATGAGAACAACAAAAGAACAACAAAACCCCAACATCCTAAAATGACTACATCTTTTCAACAAACGTCACTTCAAAAAATTGAATATATTCATTGGGACAAAATTATTTCTTGGTTTAATTACTTTTATCATATTTTGACATATATAATTTATTTCAGAGTAAGTTATATGAATGATTTTGATTCTTGCATTTTAATGAAAAGCCAAATTTCATTTTTCAAGTAATATCTAATATACAAGAATATGATGAAATTTTATAGGCCTATTTTTTAAAAAAACTTGTACATCATACTTATTTGTAGACATATATCTATAGAAGGAACAAGAGATCCCCTTCTGTGATAATATGTCAGTGGAAATCTGTTTATTAGTGGGGAACTCTGATTTCTAGAAAAATTTTCATGGTTTATCTTTATTAGCTAGAATTAATTTTGTTGATGAAGTGAGGTAAGAGACATGCTAAGGAAATCCATGCAGAAAGATGAAAAGACCCTATGCAATTTTATTTCTAAATTTATGACACTACATTGGGACTTCTTATAATATTACATAACACATTTAAAATGTTTTAATTCCAACAAATTATCTTTTTGTTACAGTCCTCCCCCCAACCAAAACAAAACAAAAAAAAAACCTAGGAAAATTTGCCTAGCAATGTTGAATGAAAAGCAAATGTTGAAATGCCTAACCTGGTGATTTTTATCAAGTAAGTACTCAAAAAATCTATTGACATATGCTTACTTATGGAAAATAATTAAAAGGATATAAAGTATCCTTGTTAAATAAGGAAAACAATGTAAAAATATTTTCTAGTGATATAATATGTATGCTTTTCAAAACATTTTTAAATGTTTATGCCAAGGAGAAAGTTACAGTATTTTCCTAAAATGTCCTTACCTTGCCATAGAGGAATATAAGATGAAACACATGCAGCCAGCATCATTATATAAAAGAGGATAGGCTGCTAGGTGAACAGGTGGCACAAGACTCTGGGCTCAAACACAGAAGCACCCCCTCCCCAGGTCCAGTCACAGCCTAGAACAAAGGATATCACCAAAAACAGAAAAGAGTAACTGGCCAGGCACCAGCACTTCCTGGAGATGCCTCCGCTAATGCAGTTACAAAACACATTTATTGCCCTACGATAAGCTATGCTCACACACGTGGATTCTGAGATCATAGTACCTGAGTTTTGCACCTGGCTCCACCACACAGCAGGTGTGTGATCCTCATTTGTCTTCTTCTTTGTTTCTATTTGCTCATTTTTTAAGTTGCTATATCTCATCCTTTTCCTCCAATAAAATAAGGAGTTTAGCACACTTTCAAATTCCTTGGTGTCCATCCTTTCAACCTTCACCATTATGATATGATTTAGACTTATTTCTGAACAATTAAGAAAATATATAATCCCTTTATCTTTGGTCTTAACTAATTGATTTGCAGACATCAAAAATTTACTAAAAACACACAATGTTCATATCAGCATTATTCACAATGACCAAAAGGTGGAAGCAACTCAAGTATCCATCAATAGATGAATGGATACACAAAATGTGTTATATTCATACAATGGAATATTATTCAGTGGTGAAAAGAAATGAAGTTCAGATACATGTGACAACATGGATGAACTTTGAAGACATCAATAAACCAGACAAAAAATGACAAATATTGTATGATTTCACTGATATGAAAGATTGCAAGTTACCAGGAATGGGAAACGAGGATGTTCATGGGTATGGAGTTTCTGTTTGGAGTGATGGGAAAGTTTTGCTAATGGATGGTGGTGATGATAGCACAACATAGTGAATGTAATTATATACTTGAAAGTGGTCAAAATGGAAACCACAATTTTTAAAAATTTTAAAAGTTAACAAAATCTTCAGCAACATATGTGGCCATCTTTATATATCTCTTGTAACATCTTCTGAATTTGTTCTGTGTTCTAATTTAAATACTCCATTCAAATTTTTTCCTGGTTCAGGTCTTTCTGTGGCAAAGCTTCTGAAGCCTATCTGCCTCAAACTATTTTTATCATGTTCTCATATCAAAGTTTGATCAGTTATAACATTCCAGGTTCTACATTCCTTTTCCTCAACACTCAAAAACACTATTTGTGGTAGATTTAAAATTGCCACAAATTTTATGCTACTCCTCCCATTGAGAGGTGGAGTCTTGATCCCCATTCCTTGAATTTGTGCTGGCCTTAGTGACTTGCTTGACCAATAAAATGTGATGGAAGTGATGTCCTGGGACTCCCATGGCTAGGTCATAAGAAGTCTTGCATCTTCTGCCCAAGCTTCTTGGAACACTCACTCTCGGAATGCCAGCCACCAATTAAGAAGTTCCAACTACCCCAAGGCCACCATGCTAGAAAGACTATATAGAGAGGCCACATAGGTGCTTTGGACAACTGTACCCAGCCTTTCTCACTAAGGCACCAGGCACTGAGTGAAACCATTTTGGACCCTCCAAACCAGTCAATCACCAGATAAATACAGCTGAGCAACCTCCATCAACTCCATGTGGAATAGAATAATCACCTAGCTGAACTTTCCCAATTCCTAACCCACAAAATCATGAGATATAATAAGAGGGCTGTTGTTTTAAGTAACTAAATATATATATTTAGAGAGAGAGAGAGAGAGAGACAGAGACAGAGACAAAGAGAGAGAGAGAGAGAAGATAGGGTTATTTACAGTTATTTCACACTTTGAAAACAAAATTATTTTTGAAAGTCTTCCAAAAATACTTTAATATTCTTAACCCAAACTGATAGAAGATTGAGTAACTAAAAGGTTTTCCTCTTACCTTGTGTTAGAGTTGCATGAGCAAAGCAAACATTAAAAGCCATCTGTTTTCGTTTCCTAAGCTTCTCGAAGCAAATACCAAGAAAAGGTTTGACTTAAACAATGGGAATTTATTTGCTTAACAGTTATAGTCTGCAAAAATGTCCATATCAAGGCATCATCAAGGAAATGCTTTCTTCCCGAAGACTGGCTGCTGGTAAACCTTGACTCATCTGCCACAAGGTAAGGCACATGTCTGGTCTCTCCCTTCTCTTCCAGGTTTTATTGCTTTCAGCTTCTTGCTTCCTTCTCTCTCACTCACTTTCTCTGTATTCATTCCATTTATAAAGTACTCCAGTAATAAGAATAAGTTCCATCCTGAATGAGGTGGGTCAAACCTTAACTGATGTACCCTCATCAAAACATCCTATTTACATTGAGTTCACACCCACAGGATTAAAGAACATGTATTTCTGGGGTACATACAGCTTCAAACCACCACAAAATCTCATTTGAATAGCAAACTGGTAGGCTGTTTTTGCAGTTAGAATGGATTCTAGCTAGATCATATTGTCTAGCTTTGTAGATTTGGAATATTATTATATCTAGCTTTGAGTGCTCTTGGTTTTATTTTTTCACCTTCTGTACTCACATAATGAGATACCTTAGCATATGTTCCTAAAATATGTTTTTCCTACCATCTTTATGTAATAAATTAATGAAAAATATTTTAGTTTTGATTACTTGTTTTCTTCTCTCTCCCTCTCTCCCTCCCTCCCTCCCTGTCTCTCTCTCTCTCTCTCTCTCTCTCTCTCTCTCTCTCTCTCCCTCTCTTTCCCCTCTTCTGAGCTGGACTCAGACATTTTCTCTGGAAACACTATTTTGTATAAAATCATTATGTGGAAAAATATGAAGCTAATTCCTTAACTTTCTTCCTCTTTTGTTTCTGATTCTTTTGCTTCAGTCTTGAACAAATAAGAAGGCAAAAGGCCAGTCAATGCAGAAGGACAGGTTTTGAGTTATCAGCCAATGATCAGATTCAAAACAGAGAGTGCATACATATGCCAGTCTGTAGTAAACTTGGAAAAAAAAAAAAAGAGAAGTCCTTTGATCACTCTAAGGTTAGGTTAATGTTAGAAGTTTATTTTTATTGGCCATAATATCTGTGAGTAGACTAGGCTGCCTTAAAGAACCAGGTACAGGGTGGGCACTAATAAGAACCAATGACATTCTGAAAACTGTGGAATGTATAATTTTTCTCCAACACCACAAATTGCCTCTTTTGTCTTAAAATATACTTAATCTATTAATGCACTGCCTCCTCAGACAATGCCTAATATTCTAGAATAGTTTCTTCTTGTGAAAACTTAATTTAACCAGGTGTTTATTCCCAAATATCAAATAGATCAGTAACAACAGGAAAAAAATCAAATAAATAAAATGATAGTAAGATGTTGAAAGATGAAAGGATCAGTTAAATTTTTTTAAAGTTCTGTTATAAAAGTCCCACCTTCAGGAGCTGAAGGAAAGCAGAGAAATCTTCTAATAGCAAAAACAATTTTGCAGTCCTCAGCACTCTGCTAAGAACAAAAACGTGCTATTAGTTTTACTAACATATGCTTTAAAGTTATAAAGCAATTTGGATCATAAGTCATGTCTCCCACTTTTGATGAGATAAGTTTCCCTGTGGGTAAGTGAAAGAAGAACAAGTCCTATTTCTATAAGGTTGAAAATTCTACAAAAATCTGTCTAAACTCAGTCCCTAAAACTAGGTGTGAGAAACAAGCAAATCACATGTCTAAGACCTGGTATTCGGTTACTGTAGGTGCCATGGTCTTCCAGTTTCTTGAGTTTCCTATGGGTAAGTGAAAGAAAAGCAAGTCCCATTTTTATGACATTGGAGAATCTATGAAAATCTATCTAAATTCAAATCTAAAAATAGGTGTGAGAAGCAAGCAAATCACATGACTGAGACCTGGTATTTGGTTACTTTAGGTGCCATTTTCTTCCAGGTTCTTGTGACATGTTGAAAAATAGATCATCTACTTGGCATTTGTTTGAGGAATGCCAAGAAGTTGAGGAGTCACTATCGTTGCGCCCATCAACCAGCCACAACCATTAAAATAAAAGATTCCTGAAAACTTGAATATAATGTAGTGGGGTGAAATGAGAAAAGGGTAAATAATTTGCTGTTTCTCAGCCTTTCACATAATGGCCTTTATTATTATTATCAATGGCTTGGCAATTTCTATTTAGTCTGGGCAAAAATTGAGATTCTTGAAAATAGTATTCTATGTGGACTGCTTTATCCAAAATAAGATACTTCTCAAATTCTACATTTCTTTATTGCATTAAAGGGCAGATTGCGTGTGTGTAATTTTTTTTTTTTTTTTTTTTTTTTTAAGAAGGTACTGGGAATTGAGCCCAAGACCTCATTCCTGGGAAGCAGGTGCTCAACCACTGAGCTACATCCACTTTTCAAAGAAAGTTGTTTTTTTTTGTTTGTTTGTTTGTATACTTTGTTTTTAGGAGGTACCAGGGATTTAACCTGGGACCTCATACATGGCAAGCAGGCACCCAACCACTAGAGCTACATCCACTCCCCAGGGGTGGAATTGTTTTATTACCACATAATCTCTCTGTTCATTTTGATGATAAGTATGTCACCCTCATTTTCTGAAGTGTCCTTTACATCTATCTCTTCTTGTTTCTTCTTCATGATACTTCTTTTGCCTTCAACTTTAGAATCATCCAAAGATGATTGCTAAACTGGCTTTCCAAAGATCACCTTTAATATTGGCATTTTTCTCTCACATCAAACAACTACTCTTCCCTAAAATTTAAAATTATTTATTGTGTCACTCTACAGTTCAAAGTCATCCATAGATTCTAAATAATTTTCTGTCTTCCTTTCAAGGCCTGTTACACTTTTTATCATTATATACACTCCACTCTATTCCTCCCCAGTTCTCTGATTTATAGTCCTAAGTTACACACAACTCCATTTGAAGGAGGCATCTCTATGAGCACATAATACATCATGACTTTTCTTATTTTCATTTCTTTCCCTGCTGCTTGAAATCCTCCCTTTACAATCACTCACTCCAATCAGCTCATCAATTAAAGCTGAATTCAATTTCAAGCTTCCTTATGAAGCTTACATTGGAAAATGTAAATTCTTTGTGGTATTTTCTGTCAGAATCACTCGTGTGGGCATATAAATTTCATTGGCTAATTGTTGTGTATATCTTGCTGCCCCAAAGAGATTGTAGGTCCAACGACCAACACTATGCAGTTAGTAAGAAACGAAAGGATTGAGTTAAATACATTTAGCTCCAGGAGGCTGAGGGAACAATATGCACATCACTTATTCCCCTCACAAAATCCATCCCAGTGCAGGAACATATTGTGGGTTCTGTTTTTATTTGTTTGAAATAGTGGTGTGTTTTGGACAAATGCAATTTATATAGATTATGGTGGGAATAAAGCATGTCTACTCCATCACATTTAAGCTATAACCACTCACTGCTTGTCTGTGGTACCTGAGGGCATGAATCATGTCTCATCCTCAAGGACTATGGACAGGGAGCAACTCACTTTGTAGCCTAATGTGACTGCACTGAAATGTGGTCTTATTAGAACTAATGTCAGTGAAGCTGTCAAATTCAACACCAAGTCCTGTCATTGTCTCAGGTGCAATGAAGCATTACTTTTATTGATCTGCATAGTTGCCAACTGCTTGACATCACTCAGATTTTCTCTGTGTTTTGAATGAGTTCATGTCTATCAATCAACATATATATGGGAAACTCTTCACCTGGAATGTCTTGTGACATTAATATTACTGAATCGCTTGTGATTTGAGCCAAATATGTTGGCTTAAAAATGTATCATCTGTGATATTACAATGGATATTTGCACTTTAAGCTATATTTTTAAAATTTAATAGAGCCATGATGTACTAGCTCATGCTTTAAGAAACAAAACTCTAAATAACTATATTTTCAGTGTTGCCTATAAACTTTTTGAAATTTACTGTTAAATTATAAGAAATGTGACAATTATAAAAGCATGAAAGCAAAAACAAATATTTTACTGATGACACAGTGTGTAATATTATTGCTTCTAACATAAGCATCTTTTTTGAAATAGCTGTGTATTAGTCAGCCAAAGGGGTACTGATGCAAAGTACCAGAAATCTGTTGGGTATTGATTTGGGGGTAAAAACTTACAGTTACAAGGCCCTAAAGATCCCAACTCAAGGCTGTTTTCTCACCAAAGTCAGTTGCCACGTGTTGAAGCAAGATAACAGATGATCTCTGCCTGGTCTCTCAGGGCTTCTCAGCTGTTCAGCTGCTCTGTCCTCTTCAGCTGCAAACTATCAGGCAAATGGCTTCTCTCTCTTTCTGGGCTTCAGCTATTTAAGGCTTCTCCTTTCTGTCACATTGCAGGACAGAAATGACCAAGTTCTCTTCTCTTCCATGTGTTTTCTTGAGTGAGTGTCTATTTATATATAGGCCAAAGGAGGTTGGGATTTAACCTGAGTCACACCTTGGATTTGTTAAATCCAAAGCTTCAAATTAGTTTTATCAAGTAAACCTAAGACGTTTGAATTTAATATAAACATAGGGCATCACACACAGAGGAATAGATTAGTTTACAATCTTTCTGTTTTGGGAGGGATTTATAAATAATATCAAACTGCCACACTTTGTAATTCCTAACTTAACATCATGAAGGACTTTCTTGTGAAGAGGTCATTTCTGATATTTCCTGTGGGAAGAATTGAAAAGTGGTTAAAATAAAGTATCTGAATGGATGATATGACAGAGATTTTAACAATAAAATTGTATTTAGGATACAAAATGAGTAATTTTTCAGTAACTGGCCTTCTCCAAATCAATATCTCATCTTCTGAGTGTATAAAAATAACATTTCCTACTGTTATTTTTAAGTATAATTTTCCACTTTGAGATAATTTTACACTGAAGAAAAAGTTTCAATAATAGTACAGAGTTCTCTAATACACTCCACCCAGTTTCCCCAAATATTAACATCTTACATAATTAGAATGCAATCAAATAATTATTAAAATCAATAAATCATCATTAATACAACTTTATAAGCAACCTAGAGAAATTATTCCAATTCAATCAATTGCCCTCTTTCTTGTCAAGGAGCCAATGCAGTGTCATACAATATCATCACTTTCATGCCTCCTTTATCTCCACCATTCTGGGACAATTCCTCAGTCTTTCTTTGTCTTTTGGCTCTTGATGCACCAGATGTTAGTTTGGAAAATATCCCTAAATTTGGTTTTATCTAATTGTTTCTCATAATTAAATTCAGTTTATGTATTATGTGGCAAGAAAACTATAGAAGCAATGTTGTGTCCTTCTCAGTGCATTTTTTCAAAAGAGGTGTGCCAACCTTGCCTCCTTACATTGACTTAAAATTTGATCATTGCTTAAAGTGTAGTCTGACAATTATTTCCAATGTAAAGTTACTATTTGTCAGTTTAAGTATTTTGTGAGGAGGAACATTTAGGATCTGCAAATATCCTGTTTATCATCACTATTTTTATCTTCCATTATTAATCTTTGCATCAAATAATTACCACTGCAGTGTTTGCCAAATGGTTATATTTATTTTTCATTATTTTTTATATTTAAGAATAGGAATTGTACTATAAGGAATATCTGTATCTCAACACCTCCACACACACACTTATTTTTTCTATTCAACTCTTTATTTATAAAAGCATGGACTCAGGCATACATATTTTATTTATAGACTATAATATTTACTATTATAATGTATTTAGTCTTAAATTAGGAGGCAATTCAATTCTTTATTAAATAGATGAAATGATTTTCCTTAGTTATACTCACTATAATGTATTACCATTAACTCTAACCATTTGCACACTTTTGTAATCAAACTAATTGAAAATTTTGCACACATTAAGCATCAGTACCCCTTCTCAGTCCTTATACTAACTCCTAATAACCTATAGCCTAAGTTTTAACTCCATGTGTTTATTCTTGGCATTTAGTTCATATTAGTGAGACCATACAATATTTGTCCTTTTGTGTCTGGCTTATTTCATGAAGCATAAAGTCCTCAAGGTTCACCCATATTATCAGGTATCCCAACTTCATTTCTTCTTAACAGCATAGTATTCCATTGAATATATATAACACATTTTGTTTATCCATTCAGTGGTTGATGGATGCTTGGGTTGTTTCCAACTTTTGGCAATTGTGAATAACATCATTTTAAACATCCATGTGCAAATGTCTGTTCACATCACTATTTTCAGTTCCCCTGCATATATTCCTAGTAGAGGGATTGCCAAGTTATCCTGCAGTTCTACATTTATTTTCCTGAGGAACTGCCGAACTTTCTTCCACAAAGGCTGCACCTTTATACATGCCCACCAACAGTGAAGTCGGTTCCTATTTCTCCACATCTTCTACAGCACATATTGTGTGCTTTTTTTTAATAATGACCTTTCTATGAGGTGTGAGATGATACCTCATTGTAGTTTTGATTTGCATTTCCCTAATAGCCCGTGATATTGAACATTTTTTCATGTGCTTTTACATCATTTGTATTTCCTCTTCGGAGAAACGTTTATTGAATTATTTTTCCTATTTTATATTGGATTGCTTGCTCTTTTACTGTTGAGTTGTATAATCTCTTTATATAGCATGGAAATCAAACTCTTATTGGTTATGTGGTTTCAAAATATTTTCTGCCCTTCAGAGGACTGCCTTTTCACCTCTTGAAAAAAACCTTTGAAGTGCAAATTGTTTATGTTTGAGGAGGTCCCATTTATCCATTTTTTTTTCCCTTTCATTGCTCTTCCTTTTAGTGAAAGGTTTAAGAAACCACCACCTACTACCAGGTCTTGAAGATGTTTCCCTATGTTTTCTTCTAGGAGTTTTATGGTTCTCACTTTTATATTTAGGTCTTTGATCCATTTTGAGTTCTTTTTTAAATAAGATATGAAGTAAGGGTCCTCTTTCTTTCTTTTGAGTGTGAATACCCAGTTCTCTCAATACTATTTGTTGAATAGACTCTTCTGGCTCAGCTAGGTGAGACTGACTGCCTTATCAAAAATAACTTGACTCACTTTGAAGTCTCTTAGCCATATAAACTCATTTGTCTTTACCTTTTCCCCTTTTATTCGAGGTCTTTTTCCAGTTGCATTGCTAGTTGGTGCTTGGTAGCAATCCCTTGGTGCCAGGCTAAGAGACTTCAAAATTAGTTGGGAGATCATACTGGAGGTAACATTTACACACACCTCAGCAGGATCTCATAGACTTCCAAAGTGGATATTACCCCAGATAGTAGGGCTCCTGAGAGCTCTGGGAACACCCAAGTCTATGGCCAGGGTGGATAGCTCCAGAGTTTCGTGACTTGCCTTGGAGTTTGTGCTCCTGAGAGTGACAGAATTGGACTCAATTATGTCTTCCTTGCACATGGCTAATCTGTCCCTTCTATTTAAACCTATACTTGGTACTAGAGTTCATAGGTATATGTCCAGAGACTTGAGTCTTTGGACTGTCCGTATGCCAGCTGGTCCCAGAATCTCAGCGGAGTTGCAACACCTACTCTATAGCTCACTGGACTCACCCAGGACAACTGGTGGGGAGATGAGGAAGGACAACGGCTGTCCCAGGGGACGGAGAGAGTCTGCAACTGCAGGCAGGATAGTCCCATCCATCTTCCCCATGGGATATAAGCCCCCTCTCAACTGGAGGAGGAGAGGACATCACTAACCCATAATCCTCGGTATTGGGGGAAGAGCTACGGACTAGAGTGCACTTATAGGTATTCAACTATAGACATATTATAATTCTAGCAATGGAAGGAATTACAACATTGATGTGGAGCCAGTGGCCACTGGAGGCTCTGGGGGCAGGGGGAAAAAGTTGTAATACGGGAGGGGAGAGGGGAAAAACTTTGTAATACGGGGCCTTTTTCGGGACTTGGGAATCATCCTGAGTGATGTTGCAACAACAGATATAGGCCATTTTATATCATCACATAACTTGCAGAACTGTGTAGGAAAGAGTGTAGATTACAATGTGAACTATGGTCCATGCTTAAAGGCAAAGCTCCAGGATGCGCTTATCAATTGCAATGAATGTGCCACACTCATGAAGGATGTTTATGTGGGAAGGAGGGTGTGGGAGGTGTGGGGAGTGAGGCATATGGGAATCCCTGTATCTTTTGTGTAACATTTAGGTAATCTAAGTATCTTTAAAAAAAAAAAAAAAGTTAAAAAACAAAACAAAACTTTGACCATAGATGTGAAGGTCTGTTTCTGAACCATCAGTTTGTTCTATCTTTACGCCTGTACCATACTGTTTTTACCACTGAAGCTGGGCAATATGATTTAAAGTACAGAAGTGAAGTTCCTTCATCTTCATTATTCTTTTTAAGATGTTTCTGGCTATTTGCGGTTCCATACTTTGCCAAATAAATTCGATAATTGGGTTTTCCATTTCTTTAAACAAGGCTGTTGGATTTTTTATTGGGGTTGCAATGAATCTGTATATCATTTGGGTAGAAATGACATCTTAGCAATATTTAGTCTTTCCATCCATCAAGCATGCAATCATGCAATGTTCTTCCACTTATTTAGGTCGTCTTTTATTTCTTTTAGCAAGGCATAACGTTTTCTGAATACAAGTGCTTTATGTTATTAGTTAGTTTATTCCTAAATACTTGATTCTTTGTATCACTATTGTAAATGATTTTTTTACTGACTTTCTTTTCAGATTTCTCATTACTAGTGTATATAAACTCTACTGATTTTTGCATATTAATCTGTATCCTGCCACTTGCTGAGATTGTTGATTAGCCCTATTCGCTTTGTTGTAGATCTTTGTGGATTTTCTAAGCATAGGATCATATCATCTGCAAATAGTGAAAGTGTTACTTCTTCCTTTCCAATTTGGATGCCTTTTATTTCTTTTTCTTCCCTGATTACTCTAGCTAGAACCCCTAGCATTATATAACACAACAGTGATGTCTATGGGCATAATTGTTGTGCTCCTGATTTCAACAGAAAGCTTTCAGGCTTTTACTATTGAGTAGACTGTTAGCTGTTGGTCTCTCATATATGCTCTTTATCATGTTGAGAACATTTCCTTTGATTCCTATCTTTTGGAGTGTTTTTATCAGGAAATGGTGCTGAACTTTGTCAACTGCCTTTTCTGTGCCAATTGAGATGATCATGTGATTTTTCTTTTTTAATTTATTAATATGCTGCATAATGCTGATTGATTTACTTGTGTTGAACCACCCTTGCATGAATGGGATAAAACCTACTTGGTTAGGATCATGATTAATAATCCTTTTATTGTGTTGTTGAATTAGATTAGCAAGTATTTTGTTGAGGATTTTTGAATCTGTATTCGTTAGGAAAATGGGTCTGTACTTTTCTTTTGTAATAATATCTTTATCTGGTTGTGGTATTAGGTTGATACTGAATTCATAGAATGAGTTTCGTAGCATTCTCTCCTGTTCAAATTTTTTTTGGAAGACTTTGAGTAAGATTGGTATTATGTCTTCCTTGAACGCTTGGTAGAATTCCCCTGTGAAGCCATTCTGATCCTGAGCTTTTCATTTTTGGAAGTTATTTGATGACTGTTTCAATCGCTTTGCTTGTGATTGGTTTGTTGAGGTCTTCTGTTTCTTCTAGAATCAGTGTTGGTTGTTTGTATGTTTTTAGGAGATTTTTCATTTCATCTACATTGTCTAGTTTGTTGGTGTATAGTTGCTCATAGTATCCTTTTATGATCTCTTTTATTTCTTTGAGGTTGCAATGTCTGCATTTTCATTTCTGAATTTATTTATTTGCATATTCTTTTTTTATATTTTTCTTTGTCAGCCAAGCTAAAGGTTTGCCAATTTTGTTGATCTTCTTGAAGAACCAACCTTTGGTTCTGAAATTCTATTTTTTTTTTTTGTTTGTTTTCAATTTCATTTATTTCTGCTTTGATCTTTGTTATTTCATTCCTTCTGCTTGCTTTGGGCATTCTTTGCTATTCTTTTTCTAGTCTTCCAGTTTTGTAGTTAGGTTGTTAATTTTAGTTCATTCTTCTTTTTTAATATGAGTACTGAGAGCTATAAATTTCCCTCTCAGCACTGCTTTTCTGCATACCGTAGATTCTTCTATGTTGTGTACTTGCTTTCATTCATCTCAATATATTGATTGATTTCTTTTGCAGTTTCATCTTTGACCCTCTGATTATTTAATAATGCGTTGTTTGATCTCCCTATATTTGTGAATTTTCCCTTTATGTGTTGATTTCCAGCTTTATTCAATTATTATCATAGAAAGTGCTTTGTATCAATTCGATCTTTTAAAATATATTGAGACCTGCTTTGTGACCTAAAATATGCTCTATCTTGGGGAAAGATCCATGGGCACTTGAGAAGAATGTATATCCTGCTGTTTTGGGGGCCAAGTGTTCTCTATATGTCATTAGGTTTTGTTCGTTTATCATATTATTCAATCTCTCTATTTCTTTATTGATCCTCTGCCCAGATGATCTCTCTAATGATGAGAGTGGTGTATTGAAGTTTCCAACTATTACTGTGGAGACATCTGTTTCTCCTTTCAGTTTTGCAAGTGTTTGCCTCATGTACTTTAGCGCATTTTGTTTAGGTGTGTATAAACTTATGATTGTTATTTGTTCCTGGCGAATTGCCCCTTTTGTTAGTAAATAATGACCTTCCTTGCCTCTAATAACAGCCTTGCTTTATAAAAAAATTTATTTATTTACTAACTCCCCCCCCCACCACCACCAACCGTTGTTTGCACTCACTGTCTACTCTATGTGTCCATTTGCAGTGTGCTGTCTGTGTCTGCTCATCTTCTCTTTAGGAGGAATCAGAAACTAAACCTGGGACCTCCCACGTGGGAGAGAGGTGCTCAAACTCTTGGGCCACTTTAGATTCCTGCTTTGTTGTGTGTCTCATTGTCTTTCCTTTTTTTGTGTCTTTGTTACATCAGCTCTTTACACTTGCCTGTCATGCCAGGTTACTGTCTTGCTCATCTTCTCCAGTAGGCACTGGGAAACTGAACCCTGGACCTCCCATGTGGTAGGCAGGAGCTTAATTGCTTGAGCCACATCCACATCTGCTGCTTCAACTTTGCTTTTAAAATCTATTTCATCTGATATAAATATAGCTACTCTGGCTTTTTTATTGTTTGTTTGTTTGTTGCTGCATATGTGGAATATCTTTTTCCAGGCTTTCACTTTCAATCTATTTATATCCTTGGTCTAAGGTGAGTTTAGACAGTATGTAGCTGACATATATTTTCTTCTCCATTCTGCCAGTCTCAGGCTTTTGATTTGGGAGTTTAAACCATTAAAAGACAATGTAATTACTATAAAAGCAGTTCTTACTTCACCAGCCTTGATATTTGGGTTTTATCTGTCAGATCTTGTTTTCATGACTCTTTTTACACTTTTAGCTACTTTTACTGATATAATCTTCATTTCCAGACTCTCTTCTAAGCCTCTCCTTCTGTCTTTTCTTTTCAGGCTGCATCACTCTCTTTAATATTTCATGCAAAGTCAGTCTCTTTATTACAAACTCTCTCAGTTTCTGTTTATCTATGAATATCCTAAACTCACCTTCATTTTTTAAAGACAATCTTGCCAAATAGATTGTCTGGAAGTTTTTCTCTTTCATAATCTTAAATATATCATACCACTGACTTCTTGCTTCCAAGATTTCTGATGAGAAATCAGCACTTAATCTTATTGGGCATGCCTTGTATATGGTGAATCTCTTTTTTCTTGCTGCTTTTAGAATTCTTTCTTCATCTTTGGTATTTGATATTCTGATAAGTATGTTTCAGAGTAGATCTCTTCAGATTCATTTGGATAGGAGTACGTTGTAGTTCTTGGAAATGGATATCTATGTCCTTCAATAGGTTTGGGAAATTTTCTACCACTATTTCTTCAAATATTCTTTCTGCCCCTTTTAACTTCTATTCTCCTGCTGGTACACCCATGGCATGTATGTTTTCATGTCTCTTACCATCATTTAGTTTACTGAGATCCTTTTCAATTTTTTCCATTCTTTTCTTTACCTGTTCTTTTGCATGTTTGCTTTCAGAGTCCCTGTCTTCAAGTTCACTGATCATTTTTTTTTTTCTTTTTTTTGGCTCTTGAAATCTGCTATTATTTGCCTCCAGTGTATTTTTAATTTCATTTATTGGGCCTTTCCATTTCTATAACATCTGTTATTTTTCTGAATTTGAAGAATTTGCCTTCAAATTCTTCTTTGTGCACACCCAATGTCTTCTTGATGTCTTTAATCTCTTTAGCCATTTCATTGATTTCATCAAGGAGATTTGTTTGAACATCTATGATTAGTTGTCTCAACATCCTTTCTGTCATCTGGAGACTGAGATTTTTCCTTTTACTGGGTCATATCTTCCTGTTTATTGGTATAGATTGCAATTTTTTGTTGGTGTCTCAGCATCTGATTTACTAGATGCATTTATTCTTGGCCCCTTTTCTCTGTTTAGTCTAGGGCTTTCTATTTGATTGGCTTTGTGCTACAGCCCCTCTTTGATACAATTCAAATGATTCAATTTAAATTTTCAGTGGCTCATATTTAGCCAATCTGAATTTTTTCATCTTTTTTCCATTTGTTTCTTCCTCTTTCTTTCCTGCTATTTGCAGAACAGGAGCTGAGGATGCAGTTGGCACTCTAAGATGTGGAGGCTGAAGCTGTCCACATTGCCTCAGGAACTGATGAAGCTTCTCCCAACTTTTTCCCCTGCTAGGGGTAGGGACTGAGCTGCAGCCATATGGAGTAATCCAAGCCATGCAGCCCAAGACCATCTGTAGTTGCCCAGAGAGACTGATGAAGCTCCATGCTCTTCTTCCCCAGGCTGGGGCAGGGGAAATCAGTGCCTGTCAGTTTCTTCCTTCCCTGATTTTGTGAAAAGGAGCTTTGAACTCAAGCCAGTAAGTACCTTCCAAAGTGGCTTGAGTCACCAGTTGGGAGTGGGCTCTGTCCTCTGTGGTGTGGAGTACTCTACTCATGAATCTTAGTGCAGATAAGAAGTCTTTTCCTTCCATTTTTCCAAGGATGTTGAAGGGTGTTCTTCTGGTCTCCTGGGCCCCCCAAACAGGTGATTTAGATAGCTCTGGCTGATTACTAACTGCACTGTAGGACAAACCGGCTCTTGGAGCACCCTGCTTTGCCACCATCTTGCCCCCCAATGAAATTATTTTGATACCTCAAAATTTAATGCTGCTGATCAAATTCTTATCAACCTAACAAAATAGTGAGAATTAATTTGACCATGAAAATATTCATATACATATAAGGATACTTTTTTTCCCTCAGTTGAGGGAAAAATG